>JASDQU010306521.1:28276-51805 GCA_032191745.1 Picea mariana | reverse complement strand
ATGAATGCCTATTTAAGGGAAAGAGAAAGAGTTGTTTTCATTATCAAACACTACTATGAAATGTCCTCAATCAATTCGTTGTCAATCGAATCCAATGCAATACTAAAACATTTTCAAAAACGCCTTCTAATATGCAAACCAATCACTAATATGTATCTTTGTCGTTTGTATGCGAATGATGATTAATTCAATGCAAAAAACTTCTCCTACCAACTACCCTTTCAGATCAAGGAGATTCAGACAAGTATGATCAGATTTCACACACACAACACACACCCTCTTGCTATCAAACAAGAGAAAGAAAACCAAAAATGCAAAAGGAAGAAGAAAGAGATTGGACAAGATGACCTTAAAGAACCAAAAGAGAAGATTCACAGACTTCTGATGTCCTTCACCAGAGTTTATGCTCGTTCAGATTAGAGAGAAAAACACAGTGGATTGATTCCAAGTTCTCAAAAGGAGAAAAAAATCAAAATAAGGGAGAAGGTCACAAAAAATGAACAACAAAGTGCCTACTTCTTAGAAATCAGAGGATCAAATGTCATTATGAAGATGTAATGGAGCATCAAGAACTTGGACAAAGGCAAAACACAATTCTGGAAGGTAATTTTGCACCAAAAAAAGGCTGGTACTCTGGTGTAAGGGACACCAAAGTGTTATAAATCTCTATCTAAGACCTTTAGGGAGTGTTGGCGCTGGGATAACATGGGCACAAGGGCGCTAGGCTTCAAAAACTCAGAAAAAGGTAAAAAAAAACCAAAAACTCAGTCAATTTTTTGTCAATCAGGATGCATGTGATGGATTGAGGATTGAATCAGCAAGTGCAATCATATATAGGGGGTGAACAAGGCCTATATAAGACAAATTTTAAGACAAGGTCTATGAGGAAAACCCAAAACCAAAAGTTCTGATTCGATTCCCCAATGGAGTCGCCAGTTTCTGTTGAAGGAAAATCTTCCTACGGATAGGTAGATCTCCTCAAAGAGCTAGACTCTTAACTCTAAGATAGAAAATGCTTATCATGGTCACTGACTTCCTTTTAGGTCTACACAAACTAATTCATGAAGAGGAAGGAGGAAAGATCTACCTTTTACTGGTGTTTGTCCCTACACGCTCCGAGTTGAACTCCAATCTTGTGCTCCTCGATAAGCCCTGTAGACAAACAAAGTACAACCACTTCCTATTCTATCGAGATTAGTTCGAAGCAAACCTATATACTTAGAGACAAATTCATGTCATGTCAAACACAAATTAGAAATAAAAAGGCCAAGCATATTACATTAATGAGGACAAAATGTTACTTACAACCATAGATGGAATGTAGCAGTTTTGTCAAGTTCTCCTTGCCTAACCATTGCTCAAAAGTTCCACGATCGGAATGACAATAGTTTTGCTGATTAGCCTCCACTTCACTGTGTGTTTCCTATGAGATCATAGGTTTCATGCTTCTCATCCCTTCTCCAAATATCACTTATGAGATCATAAGTTTGGTATTATTCTCCATCCAGGTCCCCTTTTCACCATGAGAAAGCCTGCTTGTATATCCTTGGAGAGGCTCAACAACTTGAGATATATTTGGGGTGAGTTGAGGATTTTCCTCCTTGAGTTAGGGATATTCCCTAAGATCATGGTTGGACTAGGGATTCGAATCCAACTGCCTTCCAAGATTGAAAAGATCTTTCCCCCATTCTTCTCAACAAACCAACTGTTGCCCAGAATAGGTAGCGCTCCCTCAAAAGGAGTGTCAAAGCGTTATAACACTCCCTAGCAAGGTTTAGGGGGTTCCATCACTCCCAAAAGCAGTAGCGCTCCTCCAAAAGGGTAGAGGTAGTGTTATAACGCTCCCATATAGTGTATAGGGGGGCGCCAACACTCCTGAGAGAGGTATAGGGGAGTGCTCTCCTCCAAAAACTCAGTTTTTTGGGTTCTTTTAGATGGCAAGAGGTTCATAAGCCCAGTTAACCATTCCTCCTCTTCCAAATCAAGTGTTTTATGTGTGTCAAGTTTCCTTATCATGTCGTTATAGGCACGACATAGGCATCATGGCAGCATGCTTTCCTTGACACTTGCGACACTTGTGAGCAAAATGCGACACTTGCGACACTTGTAATGACGACACTTGCGACACTATTGAAGTGAGTAATTTCGATGTGTAACACCCTCTAGTGTAGTTGATCACTCTTCAGATCAGGAAGAGTTAGTAGATCCAGAAGGGTCTACTCATAATCATTGCAGTAACCAAGAAGAAGACAACATGGTCCCATGACACTTTGTAAGATGAAAATATATAGATATATAGCATTGATGAGCCATATCATGAGCAGATGGCTCCACCAGTGTTGAGGAAGGTGGCTCCACCAAGTACCAGCTTAGAAAGAGATAGATTTCAGAGGGAGTCATCCCTCATGATCAAGTAGGGAGGAGAAACCTCCCCAGGACCATTCATAGAAGACTTCAGAGGAAATCATCCGAAGATTATATAGACTCAGAGGGAGTCAAGATTCAGAGGGAGAATGGAGAATCATAATGAGCCTGATCTTAGAGAGAGTTAGTGGCTTAGAGACTTTCAATTGGAAACTATTCCTCCTCAGATTCATATGGAAGAGAGAGGTGTCTTCCAGGACTAACAGAAAGGTGACATGAGTTGAGGAGGTTAGATAGAATATTCAGAGGCTTCGAGAAGATATGCAATCTTATGGGAAGATTCCCTTTCTTCAGTAGACTTTGCTACAGTGACCAAGGAGGAAGATAATAAAAAGGACTGAGATGTATATATTTTCCTTAGTTTCAAGACCAGAAGGGAAGTTAGTCATGACTTCCAAGTTGATCTATAAGATCAAGGATGTTGCAGATAAATAACCTAGAGATGTACAAATCTTGATTTGTGTCCAGAGGATTCTCCTAGCAAGAGGGAGAAGACTATGATGAGACACTTGATTCAATATATTTCTACCAACGAAGAGGTAGCAGATATGTTGACCAAGCCCCTATCCAGAGTTATGTTTGAGTATTTCAGAGACAAGCTTGGAGTGGTCCAAAAATACTTCTCTAGTAGTGAGAAGTGATTGTTTTCTCCAGTAGTGAGATGTGTTCCCCAGTAGTGGGAAGTGATCCTCAGTAGTGGGAGCCACTCCAACACAGGTTGGTACTCCAACGCAAGTTGGTATGCTACCCCAACATAGGTTGGTACTCCAACGTAGGCTAGTATGCTACTCCAACATAGGTTGGTACTCCAACATAGGTTGGTATGCTACCCCAACGCAGGTTGGTACTCCAACTCAAAATAGTATGCTACCCCAGTGCAGGTTGGTACTCCAACGTAGGTTGGTAATCCAACGCAGGTTGGTATTCTACCCCAGTTTAACTTGGTACTCCAATGTAGGTTGGTATGCTACCCCAACGTAGGTTGTTACTCCAACACAGGTTGGTACAGTACCCCAGTGCAACTTGGTACTCCAATGTAGGTTGGTATGCTACCCCAGCGTAGGTTGGTACTCCAATGCAGGCTGGTATGCTACCCCAGCACAGGTTGGTACTCCAACGCAAGCTAGTATGCTACCCCAGTGCAGGTTGGTACTCCAACGCAGGCTGGTATGCTACCCCAACGTAGGTTGGTACTCCAATGTAGGTTGGTATGTTACCCCAGCATAGGTTTGTATGATACTCCAACGTAGGATGGTATTTTAGCCCAACACAGGTTGGTATGCTACTCCAACGCAGGCTGGTATGTTACCCCGGTGCAGGTTGGTATGCTACTCCAAAAAAGGTTGGTACGCTACTCCAGTGAAAGTGCAAAACTTCTTATGATGTATGGATTCGTGAAATTCAACAAGACAATGGCCGAGGTGCATAGAAGTGCAGAAGAAATGATGATGATCATGCCAAGAGGAATACATTCCTCGTTAAGAGGGAGTGTTAAATTTTTGAGTCCGATTATATGTGAGCTGACGAGTTACTAGTTCTGTATGAACTAGATGTCGACCTGTAGTGTTGAAAATGATTCCCAGTTAGAGTTTTGATCAGTAGCATTCGAGGTTACTAGCTGGAGGGCTAACTAGTTGTGTTGGAGGTGTTTCCCAGCTAGAAGATAATGTGCGACTATGATGGTGATACTTGTTACATGATTTGTTTGGTCATATGATAGTCTATGTGGCTATGGTGATGCTACCTATAGATTGGTTTGCAATACCCTGTGAGTATTTCCCATGCCATGTGAGATGGATGGATGTGTTTGAGACCACTACATGAAAAACATATTAGTTAATACTTTCCTAGCTAAGAGGGAGTGTTGATGTTTTAGTAGTTACAGAAGGTATTAACCTCCAATTGTAACCTTTGTACTTAGATTAGAATATTCTGGAAGTAACAGAACCATTAAACAGATGTGTGAAAACCCTAGAAGACAAGTTTTCCCAATAGAATAAATAATATTAGAATATAATTACCAGAAAGTCAGGTTGGCCCAACCAAAAAAGTCATTGGACAGATTAATATAAATAGAGGACATTCATTTGGATACCCAGTTAGAGTGCAAGTCTTGTGGAGAGCTTTAATTGCAGCTGCAACTGCAACTACAAGGAGGAATAAGGGCATATGGTCATATCTTAGTCTTGGTCTCTCTCTAGTGGCTATCAAGTGATATTATTGGTGATTCTCTTGGTGGTTCTTGGTGAAAATCTTGGCGATATTCTTTCTAAGTATGGTGCAAGGTTGAGAGAGTAGTGCAACTGCAGCTGCTGCAGTTGTGTATGGAACTTGTTATGTGGATATGGAGACTATCTCTCTTGTGTGCTACCCTTGGAGAAGGAGAGCTCAATTTGTGTTGAGTTGTTGTTGTAGTTAGAAACTAGGGTTTATCTGTTGGTTCTAGTATGGATTTCTGGAATAATTTTGTGAAAGGTTAATGTGCTCGGGGGTGGCATGTGTGGGTGGAGTGTCGTTGTGGCAGAACTGATCCAACATTTTATTCTTGACAAAAAATGAAATCAAAATAATAAAAAGTCAGAAATGTCATAACATAAATGAAACAAAAAAAATTAAGTGAGCGGAATCAAATGACAGAAAAGAAAAAGAATAAACAAAAACTACTAAAATGAAAGCAGAATTGAAAACTATTGTAATACTAGAAATGAAAAAAAACAGAAATGAAAACTTATGACAAAATAATCCAAACAACGTTAAACTTTTCAAGTTGGTTCCACATAGTGTTTTAAGTGAGAACCGTTAGTGCTATAGGAAAACAATTGCTCCTGTAAATCCTTTAGAATGTAAGAGTTTGCACCCAAGACAAAAGCGATCTTGAAAGGACCCAACCATAATTTTTGAAACTTTGAGTGTCTTCCCCTATCAGCATGAGATGAATCTCACAACAATACTTTCTCATTGACTTTAAATTTGACATTTTTTACACTCTTGTTGAAGTACTTATTAATAGTATGTTGTCTCCTTTTTATATTACCCAAGGAAAACATCCTTTGCTCCTCGAAATCCAGGAGTGCATTCATCCTTTGTGAAACATCATAAGAATTTAATTATTCGACTTGTAGAATTAACCTTAAGGAGGAAAGTTCCAGATCAGTAGGAAGAATGACTTCTTGACCATAAACAAGCTGGAAAGGAGTGCAACTAGTGCTCACCTTGGTGGTGGTTTGATCTGCCCAAAGGGAACAAGTGAGGAGAGTGTGCCATTGACGAGGCTTATCTTCGATGAGCCTTTTGACAAGTCTCACTAGATTCTTGTTAGTAGACTCGACCTACCCATTTCCTTGGGGGTAATAAGCTGATGAGGTGAAATGTTTAACCCCCAAATTAGCTAAAAATTGGGTCAGCTTAGCAGAAATAAAAGTGGGACCATTGTCTGTAATAATTTCCAAAGGAAGACCAAATCTGGAAAATATGTTATTTTCAAGTAAATAAATCACCTGATCATCTATCAAATGTTTAAGTGGGACAAATTCAACCCATTTTGTAAAATAGTCTGTGGTTGTCAAAATAAAGACTTATCCTGCTGAAGACAGAGAATTAATAGGACCAATAAAATTCAATCCCCACTTTGAAAAAGGACAGTCAGGGAGGACAGGTTGTAACGACATGGCTAAAAGGTATTCTTTCCTAGAAAATTTATGGCACTTGTCACAAGATCTCGAAAAAAAATAAGAATCATGAAAGATTGAAGGCCAATAGTATCCTTTTCTAATAATATTAAAAGTAGTGGCTTTAGCAGAAAAATGACCTCTTACATGAATAACAGAATTTGAAGAACCACGCGTTTCTTGCAATAGTTTTTGTGCTTCCTCATTGTTTACACAACGAAGCAACATACCATCAATAGATCTTGTAAACAAGAAGCCTCCTATAATGATGTATCTAGCAGATTCAAGACAGAGCCTTTTTCTTTGATGAGTGTCTAAGTTATCTGGACATCTTTGGTTTTGCAAATAGTAAACCAAATTCCTATACCAAGGATGTTTAGACACAGGAAGGATCTGATTATCAATGTAGAACAATGTTGATAGAGAACTATCATGTTCATCAATTTCTTCACCAGTTTCAGCATGCTAAGCTAAGTGAAGGGCTAATTCATGTCCCTTTATGGTGGTAGAAGTCACGATAGTTAAATCATGATCCTGGATCTTGGCAAGCGAATGTGAAAGATTCCCTGAAAGATAAGTTTGTGAGAGCAAAAACTTGACAATAGGTAAAGGGAATTTTACCAACGTATGCTTACCTAAGATGAACTAGCGAAATTTTTCAACATCTTTAACAAGAGTGAAAGCATGTTTCAAGAAAAGAATATTTAAATTCATCATCAGACAAGCTTTGACTCATGTAAGCACTGGTTTTTCGTTACCTTGGTCATCACCTTGCATGAGGATAGAAGAAATGACTTCCTCTGTGGCATTAGTATATATCATAAATTCTTTCTCAAAATCTAGCTTCGCCAAAACTAGTGCGGAGCTGATTGCTTTCTTGATCTATACAAAAGCATCTTTGACATCATCTGTCCAAGACAAGGAACGATCTTGCTTAAGCAGATTATGAATTTGTTTGACCATTACAACAAAATCAGGAACAAACCTATGGAAGAAGTTAATAACCCCCATAAAATCTTGAACCTCCTTCTTGGAAGTGGGAGAAGTCATATTTAGGATAGCAAAAATCCTTTTAGGATCAATTGTTATTCCTAAATCGGAGACAATGTGTCCAAGGAGCTTGCCCTTGGTAACACTGAAAATACACTTAGAAGGATTTACAGAAATGCCAAATTTCCTGCATCGCATGAGGACTCTTTTAAGATGACCAAAATGAACTGATTGATTCTTAGAGTACACAGTTAAGTCATCAAGATAGATCTGAATAATTTTGCCAATCAAATCATCAAAAGTTATTTTCATAGATCTTTGAAAAGTGGCACCTGCATTGGATAAGCCAAAAGGCATACGTTCATAAGAAAAAGTGCCCCAATGAGCAATAAATGTGGTTTTATATTTATTTGCCCTTTTTACATTGATTTGATTGTAACTAGAGAAACTGCCAAGTAAGGACATCATCTGCGACCCTCCAACTTGATGCAAAATCATTTCCATATTAGGGAGAGGAAAGTGATCTTTTATGCTATCATGATTTAATGCACGAAAATCTACGCATAATCTGATTTGACCAGTTGCTTTCAGAACGGGAACCAAATTAGAAACCCATTCTAAATAATTAACTGGAAAGATAATCCCATCCTTCAAGAGTTTTTCCAACTCCTTTTGAACAATTTCTTCTAGTGCAGGGTTGATAGGTATTGTTTTTTGCCTAACTAGTTTTATTCCCTCTTTGATAGGAATGGCATGTTGTATAAGAGAAGGATCAAAACCATGAAGATCCTTATAAGACCAAGCAAAAACATCTTGAAATTCACCGAGAAGTATGGAAAACTTCAATTTTTCTTCATCAAAACATTGGGAACCTATTTTAACATTCTTTGGAGACTCGGGTGTTCCATTGTTTAAGGAAATGGTTTCACCCACCTTCCTTTTCGACTCCTCTTCTTTATGTTTCTCTTTTTTGTCTACATCACTCGATGAAAATGAAGTCTCTAGAGGATTCAATCCCTCAGGAATCTTGCTATCTTCCATTGATATAATTTCCTTAGGCTTATAAGGTTCATTTTGAATGAAAGCACATATGATCTCATCACTAGGGAAGACCTGCGATGATTCTATATCGTTAGGGATATGTGGATGATATAGAGATTGAAAAGTAAAATCAGGTCTTTGTGGCAGAAGTTGCCAATTAGGAGAGGCTACAAAAATAGCTAACCGATCAGCCATTGAGTTCATTTCCCTCTTAACATGAGTAATGTTGAAAGATAGTAGGTTCTAGATAAGTTCCCAAAAAATTTGGGTGTAGCGTTTCATCAACTTGTTGCTAGGAGAGTATATCTTACGTACAAGGTTCACAACAAGCTCGGAATCCCCAAAAAATGTAAGGTGACCACAACCCAGATTATAGCCGTTTTCAATGCCTAATAGTAAAGCTTCAAATTCAGTGACATTGTTTGTGCAAGAAAACTCTATCCTATAAGAAAAGTTATGAATTTTCCCCACAGGAGAGTACAATATAATGCCAGCTCTGTTTCCTTCATTAGAGCATGAACCATTAAAGTGCATATGCCACATGCTGTCATCTAAGTTGATTTGTTCCAAGGGAGTGCTATCCTCCTTGGCAAAGATGGAATATACTCCTAGGTCCTCTTCGATATAATTCACATTAGGTTGTGAAACACTTTCTATGTAAGGTGACATCCTTCCCTCTCTAAGGACTATGATGTTTTTACCATTCCAAGGAACGAATAAGTGTGTCCCGTTGAGTGAGAGGTATCCACCCATCAAATATTTCCAATCTCTTCCTAGGATGATCGAGTATTTTCTTATTGGCATATCGATTACCTAAATATTAAGGGTTGTCCTAATTTCAGGGTGTGCGCACAAAACCAAGGTCACGTCCTTGATTTCACCTATGGTCATTTTTTATAGACTATTATAAGAAAGCATGCTTCTGGCATTTTCATTTGTACAAGACAAGCCTAGCTCTTCCATAATAATCTTCGACATTACACTTGGGCTCGAACTACCATCAATGGGGTAACAATGGGAAATCTTGTCCATAATCTTTACATAAATATAAAACAAGGTTTTTTTTACAGGGTGTCTAAAGTTATGTACACCTACTTTATTTACAAATGAATCCTCTTCATCTACCTCTTCAGAGAGTTTGGCTACAACATAAGCTTTTCCTTCCATGGATTGTTTTAGATTTTTCTATTGTTCAGGGATGACAACCATGTCCAGAAGGGTTTCATCTTCTTTAATGTTGGCCAACTAATTTAGAATATTGTATTTAGAATATGGGAGATGGGAGGTAGTTCCTTGAATTTCAGGAGCCTTAGGAACCTGAACAGTAGCAGCTGGTGAGGATGAGGTTGGGCTAGAAGAATTGTGGGGAGGATCATATAAGATTTTTGGAGCATAGGATTTATTCCTAGTATTGATGATCATGACATCTTCTAGCTCTGCAAAGTCTAGGATAACGATGGTAGTTTTAGGTCTCTTACCAAATATTTTATCTCTGGCACTCTTCTTTACCTCACATGTACTTTCTTCATGGTGTTCCTTGCAAAAGTTACACCAAATATGAGGCATGATAGCTTTAGGCTGAAAATTATTTTCATTTGGATTTCTAAAAGGGGGTGCAGAAGAGGATGAAGCTCCAGGGGTAAGAGGGGAGAAATTTCCCTTTCACTCATATGCTATCATACGATTTTTTATGTCTTGTACAAGTTGTAAGAGGGCAGACATGTCTGTCTGTTTAACTGAATCTTTCTCAGGAAGACCCGTTCTTTCAAGTTGTACTTCATACTCTAAACAAGTATGAAGAGCGAAACCTAGGTTATCAATGGACTTTTCCTCAAGCCTATGATAGTAGGGGGAAGGTAATGCATAATAATAATGCATGAAAGCAGCTTGGTTCTGAGTTCAAATGAGTTCAGGGATTTGAATGTATAACTTGGTGAAACACAAGTTGAAGGACTTGATAGTCTCACCATTCTTATAAGAGATGGTATTGTATTCCCATAACTGCTCGTCTGGGATTTTGGATTGACCAAAGGCGGATTTGAACCAATATACTAACTCTTCCCAAGTAGATAAAATCTTAGGAGGGAGATCGAAGAAATCGACCGTAGCCTTCCCTTCAAGGGAATTGACAAATAAGCGCATAGAAGTATCATTTTCATTGGCTCCTATGTTGTGACAAGCATTAGAAAATGACACCAAGTGTTCATTCATAGTGACAGTGTTATTCTCTGAAAACCTAGGGAGATTCTCTTTGAATTTAGGAAGTGGACGAGTAGCAAGTGCCAGGTTAAGAGGAGAGGAAACATGCCATGGTGTGGTTGTAGTATCTTCTTCAAACTGAAAAATCCCATACTTTTTAATGACTTTGGTGGGGTTTGTGATAGATTGGATAGGGACTTGGTGATTATACAAGCTACCAATCACTAACGAAGCTGAATACATAATTGAAGAAGCACCTCCATTGCCACCAGAGCCGCCACTAGATTCCATCTTGTGGATAATAGGTAAGGGAGAAAAAGACAAACTAGATGAATCAGACAAGGTTCTCCTTAGAGCACTTTGTTGGGTTGATAACACAACGTTCCTTCTTCCTATTTCAGCAATAGGATTAATTTTAGGTGATACACCTCTTCTTCTCCTAGAAACACGAGGATCTAAGGACATGAAAATAATATCAAATCTGGAAAAAGAAAGTTATGGCTGATTCCTAAGTTGTCTATGTCTAGCTCCCCGATGTTCATGGGCACTTATGTATTGTTCAATTGCTGCCCATGAACGATTAAGTTCAGCCTTGGTATTAGAAGTATCTAAGATGTTGTTAGATAATTTTAAAGCAATACTGGTCTGATCTTGAAGACCGACCTCAATATTAGGTTGCCTTGCAACCGGTACAGTCATTAAGAATTGAAATAGTCAAAGAATCAATATCAGAAAAATAGATATATGTGATGATAATCAAGCATAAAAATCAACCAGAGAGATATGTAAGATCTCCCTAGTATGGTTGCCAAATAAATGTTGAAGAAAAGATATGAAATAATCTTACTTAATCACTTTTAGATCTTTCTTGGCTAAAGCGAGATAAACGGGAATATCACTCTATGTTTATAGTCTCAAAAATTGTTTCCTAATCCACAAGTATTGGTTACAAGGGCTAAGGATCATTTTCTTATAAATAAATGATTGCTTAAAAAATCAATATTTATGTAATTTTCAGAATATAACAGATGTAAAAGTAAATGTAGAGACATAAGCAAAAATACCAAGTCAATAATTAACACAGATGAGATAGAAAACAATCGCTTATTTCATTCCAATTTATCAAAAGAATCATTCTCTTTATAAAATTCCTTGAGGAAGTTTGGACCAAAGTCAAACTTAGATGTCCCCGATGAAAACCATACAAAATGACTTCTGACAAAAAGTAAAAAACTGAAATTTAAAAGCTGGATCAACTTGCCACCGATTGCTTCCCACTCGACTATGCACAATATCCTTTATCAGTCATGAAATTTAATTCACAAATAGACAAGTCTACACAGACTATCAAAGATAGATCAACACCTCTAAAAAATAAGTGTTTGAATGATGTAATTCAACCTTGAACCTTGTTGTCTACAATAGGACCCTGCTGTCATAAAAGAGAATTAGGCTTTCAATGAATTAAAGAAAGAATAAAAATTGAACTATCTCAATAAAACTCAAGAGTAGACCTTAGTATGCTTTCTCCTTCTATTCTCCTCTTGTTCCTCCTTCTATTTTTGCCTTTGAGCAATCAGAATTAGTTGAAGTAGTTAAACTACCTCTTTTAGTTAAGATAACTAAAACTCAACTAACTTTTAGTTTACGGGGGAAATTAATAAAATAATAATAAGGGTCTTTAATAAATTATAACTAATAGGTGGGACCCCTTGTGACTCCCTTTAGTTTCTTAACAAACATAAACACAATTAGTTAATCAATCAAACACATCCCTCCTTGTGGCTCCCATCATCACTCTTATAATTTGAAAATTAATATCGATGATATTTGAAACCATATCCAAAAAATATAATATCCAACATATCCAAAAATAGTGTGTTGTCCAAAAATTTCAGCAGTCAACTGTTCTCAACAATCAATAAATAAAAACACTCAAAAAACATATTTGCCACTTTGGGAGGAAATATTCCCTTTATTGCTAATGTCTCCCTTTGATTTCTCTAAATTTGCCTTAGGCTGTGTGGAGCCTTTAGGCCCGATTTCACTGATAACATGAGAGAAATCATCTCTCAAGTGCATGCGGGATGAAACAGATTTGGCATAGTCATTTGAGGGAGAAGAGGGGGAAACATCGACTTTTCCTTTATCAGGTGCATGGTGGGATTTGGTTTTTAATCTCTTGCTTGCGTGGGAAGACTATACAGGTGAGTGTGCAGGGTAAATTTAGACAATTAGGTTAACTGGTGGAGGAAGAGAAGACAAAGACAAATTGGGCTAGCCACAATGTTGGGAGACTGTCGGGTGGACAATCTCTTGCCATCCGTCATTTTCAAGGACTTCAGGTTGTAAAGAGACATGAGGGGGAAATGGGATACCATGGACATGTGGGGGTTGGAAAGGAGACCTTTCTGGGCTAGGTTGGACCACCACTTGTCCAATCCTGTTGAAAAACCCATCTTGGAATAGTTGGTTCAATTCTTGTGGATCTGCATCAAAATGTATAGAAAACCTTGGGATTCTAGGGCCTCTGTTCCAATTTCCTCTTCCCCTGTTATTCCGGCCATGGCTTCCTCTGCTGAAGAATCAAATTCTTGTATGCAACGTTTATTAGAAACTAGTTTCTTCAACAAACCATACATGCCATCTCTTTAAATATGAAACAAAGTTTGGCTCAACAACACATCAAACTCATGCAATCCAATCCATAAAAATCGTTAAATACTTGTCAATGAGTAGGGGGTGAATAAGGGTTTTGTGATATATGAGGTATTATATTGAGCGAAAAGTGGTAAAATGAAGGGAGGTAGATCATGATTACTGCTCAACAAATCATCAAACAATCAACTTTGTTGTAATAACATAACATATCAACTGTAACTCATATTTGTGTCATCCTTCAACTTATATAATACATAGTTTTCATTTAATTATAATTTAATTTTAAGAAGAGGGCGTGCATAGTGAATCTGGGAATATTAGGGGATTTTTAATGTGTAGAAAAGTGAGAGAATGGAAGGGAAATAATAAATATTGTTCATAAAACAAATCAAGTAATCAATAAACATAACTCTGTACTAATATCAATAAAAAAATACCAACACCATATCAATAGTTACTGTGTATCAAACTGCTCGTTGTTCCATCATTTAAATTTCTCCAAACTTCTCAATTTAGAACAGTCTGTGCAATAATACTCATAATCGAAACAACTTTCCATTCAACAGTCTTGTTAATAAAATGCTTGGTCTTTAATTTCTTTTCTTTCCCTTTAAGAATTTAAATAAAACACACAGCAACATTGTTCCACCTCTATCCCATAATGCATCACTATAAGAATAACATCCACTATCTACCAATTCTTAGTCAGCCTAAATTAAAATATACACAGGTCCCTTTCCAAAATCAACAGACTTTCAAAACATGCCCGATTACATACATTCTTCATCATATCAACAATAAGACTTTGCAACAAAACCATAGTCAACATAAAACTCGAACCTCATCACTGTCGATGTAACCATTTCCAATATGCATGATGATTCAATAATGGATGCATAGTGATCATAACCAAATACACACAGTCACCAATTCCATAATTTTCTATAACCCCGATCGGGCCTAGTTCAACACACAGGTGTTTCCATTTTGCAATTAAGACAACGTTGTAAGAACACAGTGAGTGGAAACATAATGAGAGGATAACAACCCCTGACTGTATATAATTACTCGTTCCCAATTGTAACTCTTCAACCAATTTAATCATAAAAAGACAAGATAGGGACTCAATGAAAAATTCCATAACCACTCCACTTGATAAACCAATCTTTGACAAACAATAAGATGCCCAAAGGGAGAAGAACAATTGGGGTTTTAAAATATGTCTCTGTCACAACAAATACAAGGATCCAATCAAGAGCATGCTCATTCATCAATAGCACAAAGAATTGGAGGTCCTTAGAGACATAACAACCACAGGAAAAAACCCTTTCGATATAGACACAGTAGTAAGCCACATGGTCTCCTTATAACTCCCAATCTGGGTAATGGAACAACCGTTCATAAGAGAAGGTGCCCCAATGAATAATAAAGGTGGTTTTATATTTATCTGTCCTTTTTACCTTGATTTGATTATAACCAGAGAAACCGCCAGGTAAGGACATCATCTACGACGCTGCAACTTGCTGCAAAATCATTTCCATATTAGGGAGAGGAAATTGATCTTTTATGCTAGCTTGATTTAATGCGTGAAAATCTACGCATAATCGGATTTGACCAGTTTTTTTCCGAACAGGAACCAAATTAGAAAACCATTCTGAATACTTAACCGGAAAGATAATCCCAACCTTCAAGAGTTTTTCCAACTCCTTTCGAATAGTTGCTTCCCGTGCAGGGTTGATAGGTCTTTGTTTTTGCCTAACTGGTTTTATTCCCTCCTTGATAGGAATGGCATGTTGTATAAGAGAAGGATAGAAACCATGAAGATCCTCATAAGACCAAGCAAAAACATCTTGAAATTCACCAAGCAGTCTGGAAAACTTCAATTTTTCTTCATCAGAACATTGAGCACCTATTTTAACATTCTATGGAGACTCCGTTGTTCCAATGTTCAAGGAAATGGTTTCACCCACCTTCCTTTTCAACTCCTCTTCTTTATGTTTCTCTTTGTTGCCTACTTCACTCGATGAAAATGAACTCTCTATAGGAGTCAAGCCCTTAGGAATATTGTTATCTTCCATTGATATAATTTCCTTAGGCTTATAAGGTTCATTTTGAATGAAAGCACAAATGCTCTCATCACTAGAGAAGACCTACCATGATTCTATATTGTCAGTGATATGTGGACGATATAGAGATTGAAAAGTACAATCAGGTCTTTTTGGTAGAAGTTATCGATTAGGAGAGGCTACAAAAACAACTAATTGATCAGCCATTGAGTTCAATTCCCTCTTAAAATGAGTAATGTTGAAATATAGTAGTTTCTAGATAAGTGCCCAAATAGTTTGGGTGTAGCGTTCCATCAACTTCTTGCTAGGATATTATATCTTACGTACAAGATTCATAACAAGCTCGGAATCCCCAAAAACTGTAAGGTGACCATAACCTAGATTATAACCATTTTCAATGCCTAATACTAAAGCTTCAAATTCAGTGACATTGTTTGTGCAAGCAAACTCTAACCTATAAGAAAATTTATGAATTTTCCCCACGGGAGAGTACAAGATAATTCCAAATCTGTTTCCTTCATTAGAGAATGGACCATTAAAGTGAGAGGTATCCACCCATCAAAGCTTGCCAATATCTTCCTAGGATTATCGAGTAGTTGCTTACTAGCATATCGATTACCTGAATATTAAAGGTTGTCCTAATTTCAGGGTGTGCACAGAAAACCAAGGTCACATCCTTGATTTCACCTATGGTCATTTTTTGTAGACTATTATAAGAGATCATGCTTCTGGCATTTTCATTTGTACAAGACAAGCCTAGATCTTCCATAATAATATTCAACATTACACTTGGGCCCGAAGCGCCGTCAATGAGGCAACAATGGGCAATCTTATCCATAATCTTTATAGAAATATAAAACAGGGGTTTTTTACGGGGTGTTTAAAGTTATGTACACCTACTTTATTTACAGACGAATCCTCTTCATCTACCTCTACCTCTTCAAAGAGGTTGGATACAACAGAAGATTTTCCTTCCATGAATTGTTTTAGATGCTTATGTTGTTCAGGGATGGAAACCATGTCCAGAAGGGTTGCATCTACTTTAATGTTGGCCAATTGATTTAGAATATTGTATTTAGAATAGGGGAGAGGGGAGGTAGTTCCTTGACTGTCAGGATCCTTAGGAAATTGAACAGTAGCAGCTGGTGAGCATGAACTCGGGCTAGAAGAATTGCTGGGAGGATCATATTTGCTTTTGGGAGCATAGGATTTATTTCTAGTATTTATGATCATGCCAACTTCTGGCTTTGCAAAATCTAGGACAATGATGGTAGTTTCAGGTCTCTTACCAAATATTTTATCTCTGGCAATCTTCTTTACCTCACATGTAATTTTCTCATGGTGTTCCACACAAAAGTTACACCAACTACGAGGCATGATAACTTTAGGTTGAAAATTATTTTCATTTAAAGGGGGGTGAAAAAGAGGATGAATCCCCAGGGGTAAGATGGGAGACATTTCCCTTTCGCTCATATGCTATCATATGATTATTCATGTCTTGTACAAGCTATAAGAGGGTGAACATGGCTATCTGTTTAACTGAATCTCCTTGAGGAAGACCTGTTCTTTCAAGTTGTTCTTCATACT
The DNA here is from genome assembly GCA_032191745.1 of Picea mariana. NCBI lineage: Eukaryota > Viridiplantae > Streptophyta > Pinopsida > Pinales > Pinaceae > Picea > Picea mariana. The sequence continues at coordinate 35,169 of JASDQU010306521.1, read as the reverse complement.
CTAAACAAGTATGCAGAGCAGAATCGAGGTTATCAATGGCCTTTTCCTCAAGCCTATGATAGTAGGGGGAAGGTAATGCATTATAATAATGCATGAAAACGGCTTGGTTCTGAGTTCGAATGAGTTCATGGATTTGATTGTATAACTTGGTGAAATGCAATTTGAAGGACTTGATAGTCTCACCATCCTTATAAGCAATGTTATTGTATTCCCATAATTGCTCGGTTGGGCTTTTGGATTGACCATAGGTGGATTTGAACCAATAGACTAACTCCTCCCAAGTAGATAAAATCTTAGGAGGGATATCAAAGAAATCGACCACAGCCTTCCCTTCAAGGGAATTGACAAATAAGCGTAGACAAGTATCATTGTCATTGGCTCCTATGTTGTGTGTAACACCCTGTTTCCACCAATTTGTAATTAATCATAAAATAGGAATTACCATGCTAATGCATGAGGACAATGTAAATGTATTATTGTTTGAGTTGCTAATAACTGACTGTCGGGGTGAAGCCTTGAAAGTACTGGCCATGATATAACTAGAGGAAGAATGTGAAAACTATAAGAGAGGGTTCAATATGACAAATAACCCCAAATTTCCCTTGATCAGGATGACAACCTCCTTCAGATCCCAAGGAGAGAAATAATTTAATGAATAAAGGACCAGTGGTTGAATTATCAACCACCCCCATGAATGGAAACATGGGTTGTCAGTCTAAAGTACCGCAGGGACCTGCAAACCTGAGCTTCCTTCTGACATAAGGAACTCGATAGGTCGACAAACCTTCCAAGGTAAGAGGTATACACACGGGAGAGGAAGCGCCAGAGAAAAAGAGCGTAAGCTTGCAAGGGAGATGCGCGGATCTCTCTAGCGAGTCACAAACTGAAGGCTGCGAGCTTGATGTGGAAGAGCATATGATAAACCTTGCCGAGGCCATAACCGAGAGACAAAGCTATGAGTTATAGAGAACAGGACCCAAACAGAAGCGAAAACGGAGGAAGAACCCTCGAGAAGTGTGAGAATTCCCTGGTGATATCATGGCTTGGCATGGGGGTGTCCAGAGTGCTAAGAATGAATGCCTCTGTGCCTATAGTCGGGTGGAAGGATGAACACCCATAGTCAGTTGGTTGGCGGCAACTTGTAATAGATAAGTGATTTCCTACCCTGTGTAATTTAGCCGTAATTGTGTATGAATTGGTTATACTGTGTATGTTTTAGGAATTGTGCATATTTCTTAATGGCTATACTATATCTCCCCTCTTTCTGCTTGATTGTATAACTAGGCCAGTAAGAAATTATATGGTTAGGAGATGATTTTATACTCATAAATGCTTGTGTCCCATGGAGGCATATGCCAGATTCATGAACTGTGTGTTCATCAACCCCGGACATAGTTTCATGTACGCATGCCAACTCTCCTAATTGTTTAGAGTCCCATGGAGGACGAAGGTTTTTAATCTCAGGAGAGGTAGTGAAGATCGACACAGACTCTCTATGAGGAAAACCAAACCCAAAACTCCTTAAGTCTTGGACAAGCTCAGGAAGGATCACACTGTTGTGTGCAAGAACCCTACATGGAGTGCAGAGGTCAAGAAACCCTTTGGAGGTTTTAGATTGTATGAAATCTCAAGAGAGACAAATAGACCATGATTAAAATTGAATTTGAACCATTGGTTCAATTTGGGAAAATAGAGGTGAGGATTTCCCCAAAGTCCTGAAGGGTGAATCGCCGATTCGCAGGGAAAAATTTGGACCGTTGGATCCTATGTCCGGACAGCCGGAGAAGAGTGCGCAGGAGAATAGATCTGAACCGTCAGATCGAGCGCAAAGGACTGATAGTCATCAGATCTAGAAAAGGAACACAAGGTTTAACCTGGTGCATGCAGGGGAGAGAGGACTCTTCAAAGTCTTGAAAGTCCCGAAGTATTCAGAACCGTACATAGGCACAAGACACGTGGCATTTGGGTAGCATTTCGCTGACTCACAACTTGGAGTGGTCAAAGGGTAAGACCACACAAACTCACGATTCGCAAAATCGTGACATGATCATGGTTGTTGATCCATGAGTGACCTGGACTGTTGGTTTAGTGTGAATAACTTTCGGCATTTCAGCATCTGGGAAACTAGAGGGCAAGACCCCTCATCTCCGCAATTCATGAAATCCCAGTATACGAAACCCCGATGCGCTCTATGGATGAGCCGGTTTAGTGTGAATAATTTTCAGCCTTTTGGCATATGGGAAACCAGAGGACAAGACCCCTTGTCTTCGCAAGTCGCAAAATCCCGGTATACAAAACCCCAACGCGCTTTGTGGATGAGCCGGTTTAGTGTGAATAACTTTCGATGTTTCAGCATCCGAGAAACCAGAGGACAAGACCCCTCATTTTCACAAGTCACGAAATCCTGGTATACAAAACCCTAATGCGCTCTGTGGATGAGCCGATTTAGTGTGAATAAGTTTCGACGTTTTGGCATCCAGGAGACCAGAGGGAAAGACCCCTCGTCTTCGCAAGTCGCGAAATCCTGGTATATGAAACCTCAACGTGCGATTAAGACTGAGTGTCTTTCAACACCCTTAATTTCAGGAGGGATAGTGACCGTCAGATCCATATCAACAAGGGTTGTTGATCTCATACACAAATTCCCATATCAAAATTCATGGATTGGAGTGACAAGAGATTTGGAGTTGCTGCATTTCGAACTTCCGGTTACCGAAATCCCGATACGACTAGGGCCGTCGAATCAGGGGGAGATTCACCGCCATCGATCTCATCGAAGGTAATATTTCGGGTTTTAGGGTTTGAAGAGTCGAAAGACTTGACTCTCTTGCATCGCTGAGTCGTGAAATGCGAAAGGCACCTCTTGGCTTGGCCTGTGGTCATAACCAATGATCACATGGAGGTGCATAAGGGAAGAGCTAGCCTGTGCTAGGCCCCCGTAGGAATTCAGGGATTCTATCCCTTGAGGAAGAGTGAAAATTTTATTTTTTCCGTAGTGGGTATGTGATAAATTGGTATCGGAGCATGGTTACAACACTTGGCCTACTTGGGCTCATGTATGAGTCACGTAAGGAGATATTGTTATCTGCATTTTCTCTTTAAGGAAAAGGACTGTAGAATGAAATTGTAATTTGGTAATTTCTACGGAATTTTAGCAAAGGAATTATATTGTTCCTTTGTCAAAATGATAACTACTCTTATAGGAGTAGGGATGCACTAATCAATATTACTGATAAGACCTGAGTGTGAATAATAGAGGTGGAATAAATTGTGCTATGAAGTTGCATGAGCCAGAAAAGGGACATGAACTGAGTTGTTCTATTATAGTGTGACGATGGCTACCTACTAAAGCAGGTAGAGTCCCTTGCAATTGAGATGGATGGTTAGGTAAAAATTAAGATCCTCATGAAGAACTCCTTCATGATTTAGGAAATTTAGTATGGACTGGTAGGATCCTTAGAAATTTATATTTACTGCATTATTAAAAGACTAAACCCTGAGCATATAACTCCTCACGATTGAGAGGACTGATGAAAATATGTAGGGTCAGATTATCTGGCCTATAATGGTTAGAATCGACAAGAAGGATAATCTGTTTAAACAAGATTAAGAGGAGTCCTTTGGGATTGTTGCTAATTCCCAAGAGTGACCCTTGTTGGTTGTTCCCATAAAGAGAGGGTAACATCCGTATGAGTTATGACTATGAGATTAGTCTTGTAAGTAACTTAAAATCTCATAAAAGATAGTGGGGAAATTTCATATGCAGAGTGTGCATATAGAGCACAAGGAGTGCATATAGAAAAAAGCTTGTGTTAAAGTTTGAAAGCTCTAGAGGTTGAACATAGAGGTTGATTCCAGAAGAGTTGATGCCAAGTTCATGGCTAGAAGTCATTGAAAATCTGAACGGACGGTGGAATTCTCGGAGGGAGGAATACCGAAATTTTGTGAACCGTTAGATCTAGTAGATCAGCGGAGAAGATAAGGATGATAACCTCTCATCACTTACAAACTCAGGAGGAATAGTATCTGTTAGATTGGAATCAATGAGAGTTGTTGATCTAGAGCTTCGAGGTTTCAACTTTTGGGAAAATAGAAGTGACGAATTTCCCAAAGTTGCGCAAGGTAAATCATCAATTCAATCAGGGCCATTGGTTAGCGGATGACCTGAACCATAGATCCGGTCTAATTGGATCTTCGAGAGTCGGAGGCTTAGAAGTCAACGAGCAGACTTTTGAGAACTCGCATGTCATGAAATCCTGACATCCAACCTAGGCCATTGGATCGAGATAGGTGGTGGATCGTTGATCTGATGCATACACATTTTGGGGATTCGAAATCGGGAGTTAGGAGGTGAAGACTCTGCCAGAATCCCGAAAGGTGGAAAGCCGGGATTTGATCAGGACCATTGATTGGCAAAGAGATCTGGACCGTGGGATCCAGGTTGTCGGACCCTCATGGATCAGAAGTTTGGGAAACGGTGGAGCATTGTCCGTGGATTCACCGAAACACTGGATCCTGATGCGTGTCTAGGAGTTGACCCCAGGTTCTAAGCGAAGGGTCATGTGAATAAAAGAGCCGAGAAAACCTTAGCCTTAGTCTTTCAGGTTTTCAGATTTTGGGGATCGAGGAACCATAGTTCCTTGCAACAGGAATCCCAAAATCACGAAATGCGAAGCGCCTTTTAGTTCAGATGGTGGTCACGTGAGGAGAAGGCGTGAACTAGTATGATGAATACTTAGCTTTGTTCAATTGTACTTGAGTGGATGAGTTTAATGCATTGTGAAGCTTCATAATAGGAAGCCTAATATTTATACTTGTAAGGTATGAATGATATTAAACGTGCAAGTAATGCACATGTATGATGTAAGAGTATAAGTATACTAGAGGCCCAATATGATTCCCCTGATGAGTGAAACGTGAAGCAAGTATTGCTCTTGTCCAAATTAAATGAATACTATGGAGGCATAACTGAATCCATTCTAGGGAGTCATGAAAGTTCTATTCCAAATAATAGCCTAAGGGGAATGTATTCCATTTCCTCCGGAAGTGCCAATATAATTAGATGAAAGGGTAAATGAGCAAATATTCTCTCTTGTCATAATAAGAGACAAATGATTACACCTTCGAGCATAACATGAGAAGGATTGTGAATGAATCTTAATTGACTGATCTTAATAGTAAAGGAATCTTAATTGACCGATCTTAATAGTAAATATGCATGTGGGCTGTAAAATATACCTATGGAAACTACACACAGGCTTATAATTATGAGTATAGCTAAGTACATCATGGATGTAAGTTAGCAAAAACCTAGAACATGTGTTGATGCATAATCTGGAATACATACCAGAAAGGTATGTCTATGTCCCTTAAAGAATGCGTATTAACAAGCTGAAGCTAATTCGAGCTTGAGGCCATCGCAGATAGTGATGGATATGCAACAAGGAAGTTTCATACCGAAGGAGTTCCCGGTGGAGGAACTGTATAAGGACTCTGTCAGAGGAACATAGTCACAACCCGAATAATTGTTGAAGGTTGGACAATGGGCTGCAAGGCCTATCCATATATAAGAATCCTAGATTACATTTTGAAAGAATCATGTAATTAATAGAAGACTAACAACTGAATATTGACCATTATGATAACTGAATGGAAGTGTGTAGGATGCACATGTTCATGATTCATTATGAGAAAAGAGTTTCTATTAAAGCATGTTGAAGTACCCAAAAAAGGGTTAGGGTGAGGCCTAACCAAGGTGGCTCAAGGAAAAGAGCAGGAAGATCCCGATAGGGAGTAGAATTGAAAAATTAGAGAAGAGATAGTGAGGACTTAGAGATAACTCAGCTGGGTTAAAAAGTCTCAGGCGATATAGAAAGAATTTGAAGAAGGGGAGAGCCCTCAATTCTTTCCTTGTTGTGCATTATGTTTTCTATGGGATGAGAAAGCTATTACATTGATGAATGGAAATGTTTTGACACCATAGTGATGATGGTTGTAATACTGTGAAAACGATTGAGAACTGTTGTGTTGCACTCATGAAAAAATTAAGGATAGTGTGATGAAGTACATATGGATATGCTGGGACATGTTTGAAAATATTTTATTAATTTAAATGCTATGGTACTTTCATTTTAATTTACATGATGACTAATGTGCCCATGGTGTATGTCATGTGTAGAAAGAAATAAGATTGGAACTGTTGAGAAAGACAGTTGCCAACAATGAACAACCTCAAGCAGAGGGTGACCATGGGGAGGCTGCGGTCGAAAGATTGTTGACAGGTTTGTAAAAATCCCGCTAAAGAACTATTGATGAGGTAGAGATCAGAAAGAGAGTGCTATTAGCCAAGAACCGGTATAAAGATATTTGTGCCTACGTTGCACAAGGTATGAAGGGATTTGGTAAGAACCCCTTTTGGAATATTTTATTGTCTTAATGTTATGCATGAACTTTGAAAGGCAGTTGTATGCCTTGGATACCCAAGTAAGGTATGATTTGGGAAGGAGAACCTGAATAATGGAGGTATGAACCTCTGGTAGTAAACACTGCTTGTAACCATTGGGAGAATTCATGAACCGATATGTCATGAATGCATTGACCAATCAAGGAGTGCTTAAAAGAATTCATGTGAAACTTTGAGTTCTGGTATACCGATCTGTGGTCATGATCGGCCTATAGCAAGAAGCTTGGTCCTATTGTAAGAATGAAAGAAAACGACTAAACCATATGAGGAAAAGGTTGGTTAAATTCCAACACCCCATGGCCAATAACCTATCATAAAGTGTGACAAACTTGAAATCAATGCAAGAGTGCATTTGGGTATGAATGTGGCCATGGATATTGGCACATTTGTTAAAACCCTTTGAAATGTTGAATTACGTTTTGAAAAGTTT
>JASDQU010306521.1:1657-20192 GCA_032191745.1 Picea mariana | reverse complement strand
ACAATGAATACTTGGCAACATATAAATGCTAGTACTTTTTTTCAAGATGAACTAACATCTCCCCTAGGAAATACTTCTAGTTTTGCTTCCAGGTAGGTCACCTTGGTAATAATATGATGATTACCATGAGATTGTATTTAATTCTTGTTGATATAGATATGTTATTATGAAAATGTTATTATACTTTTTGTTTTTGTTTTTTTGTTCTGGGAAGGTTACCATGGAGGAATGATTGATCACAACACTAGAAGAGTGTTGTTCCATTCCTTATTATTGTATTTTTATTTTGTCTCTTGTTCTAGGTAGGTCACAAGCAATATCTCTGAGAAGGAGCTACTGTGATTATTGTTCTTATTCATATTTTTATTATTATAAGAGTATTATTCTTGTCTATTATTTTCCCTTTTTGGGTGTCCTTGTTCCGGGAAGGTCATAGGTGATAACTCTGAGGGAAGCTACAATGATGGTTGCAGGAGACAACACATTAGATGGTCTCTAGTTTGAAAAATGGAGCAGACTATCCAAATAAGAAGTTGTATACATGATTGTATACATCCATGTACCGAAGAAGAAGAAGACGAAGAAGGTTATTTTCTTGTGGGATATTGAGTATCTCATATGAATATTGATTGTAAGGAGAATAAGGCTCCAAAGATGATCGAACAAATCCCTTTAGTGTAGTCGATCACTCTTCAGATCAGGAAGAGTTAGTAGATCCAGAAGGGTCTACTCATAATCATTGCAGTAACCAAGAAGAAGACAACATGGTCCCATGACACTTTGTAGGATGCATATATATAGATATATAGCATTGATGAGCCATATCATGAGCAGATGGCTCCACTAGTGTTGAGGAAGGTGGTTCCACCAAGTACCAGCTCAGAAGGAGATAGATTTCAGAGGGATTCATCCCTCATGATCAAGTAGGGAGGAGAAACCTCCCCAGGACCATTCATAGAAGACTTTGGAGGAAATCATCCGAAGATTATATAGACTCAGAGGGAGTCAAGATTTAGAGGGAGAATGGAGAATCATAATGAGCCTGATCTCAGAGAGAGTCAGTGGCTTAGAGACTTTCATTTGGAAACTATTTCTCCTCAGATTCATATGGAAGAGAGAGGCATCTTCCAGGACTAACAGAAAGGTGCCATGAGTTGAGGAGGTTAGATAGAATATTCAGAGGCTTCGAGAAGATATGTGATCTTATGGGAAGATTCCCTTTATTCAGTAGACTTTGCTATAGTGACCAAGGAGGAAGACAATAAAAAGGAATGATATATATATTTTCCTTAGTTTCGAGACCAGAAGGGAAGTTAGTTGTGACTTCCAAGTTGATCTATAAGATCAAGGATGTTGCAGATAAATAACCTAGAGATGTACAAATCTTGATTTGTGTCCAGAGGATTCTCCCAACAAGAGGGAGAAGACTATGACGAGACACTTTCTCCAGTATATTTCTATCGACGAATAGGTAGAAGATGTATTGACCAAGCCCCTGTCCATATTTATGTTTGAGTATTTCAGAGACAAGCTTGGAGTGGTCCAAAAATACTTCTCTAGTAATGAGAAGTGATTGTTTTCGCCAGTAGTGAGATGTGTTCCCCAGTAGTGGGAAGTGATCCTCAGTAGTGGGAGCCACTCTAACATAGGTTGGTACTTCAACGCAAGCTGGTATGCTACCCCAACACAGGTTGGTACTGCAGCGTGGGCTGGTATGCTACTCCAGCGCAGGTTGGTACTCCAATGCAGGCTGGTATGCTACCCCAGCACAGGTTGGTACTCCAACTCAGGATAGTATGCTACCCCAATGCAGGTTGGTACTCCAACACAGGTTGGTATGCTACCCCAGTGCAACTTGGTACTCCAATGTAGGTTGGTATGCTACCCCAACGTAGGTTGGTACTCCAACGCAGGTTGGTACTCCAACACAGGTTGGTATGCTACCCCAGTGTAACTTGGTACTCCAATGTAGGTTGGTATGCTACCCCAACGTCGGTTGGTACTCCAACGCAGGCTGGTATGCTACCCCAGCATAGGTTGGTACTCCAATGCAAGCTAGTATGCTACCCCAACATAGGTTGGTACTCCAATGCAGGCTGGTATGCTACCCCAATGTAGGTTGGTACTCCAATGTAGGCTGATATGTTACCCTAGCATAGGTTGGTATGATACTCCAACATAGGATGGTATTTTACCCCAACACAGGTTGGTATGCTACTCCAACCCAGGCTGGTATGTTACCCCAGCATAGGTTGGTACGCTACTCCAGTGAAAGTGCAAAACTTATTATGATGTATGGATTCATGAAATTCAACAAGACAATGGCCGAGGTGCACAGAAGTGCAGAAGAAATGATGATGATCATGCCAAGAGGAATACATTCCTCGTTAAGAGGGAGAGTTAAATTTTTGAGTCAGATTATATGTGAGCTAACGAGTTACTAGTTCTGTATGAACTAGATGTCAACCTGTAGTGTTGAAAATGATTCCCAATTAGAGTTTCGATCAGTAGCATCCGAGGTTACTAGCTGGAGGGATAACTAATTGTGTTGGAGGTGTTTTCCAGTTAGATGGATAATATGCGACTATGATGGTGATACTTGTTACATGATTTGTTTGGTCATATGATAGTCTGCGTGGCTATGGTCATGCTACCTATAGATTGGTTTGGAATACCATGTGAGTCTTTCCCATGCCATGTGAGATGGATGGATGTGTTTGAGACCACTACATGAAAAACATATTAGTTAATAATTCCCTAGATAAGAGGGAGTGTTGATGTTTTAGTAGCTGCAGGAGGTATTAACCTCCAATTGTAACCTTTGTACTTAGATTAGAATATTTTGGAAGTAATAGAACCATTAAACAGATGTGTGAAAACCCTAGAAGATAAGTTTTCCCAACAGAATAAATAATATTAGAATATAATTGCCAGAAAGTCAGGTTGGCCCAACCAAAAAAGTCACTGGATAGATTAATATAAATAGAGGACATTCATTTGGGTACCCAGTTAGAGTGCAAGTCTTGTGGAGAGCTTCAGTTGCAACTGCAACTGTAACTGCAAGGAGGAATAAGGGCGTATGGTCATCTCTTAGTCTCGGTCTCTCTCTAGTGGCTATCAAGAGATATACTTGGTGATTCTCTTGGTGGTTCTTGGTGAAAATCTTGGCGATATTCTTTCTAAGTATGGTGCAAGGTTGAGAGAGTAGTGCAACTGCAGCTGCTGCAGTTGTGTATGGAACTTGTTATGTGGATATGGAGACTATCTCTCTTGTGCGCTACCCTTGGAGAAGGAGCACTCTATTTGTGTTAAGTTGTTGTTGCAGTTATAAACTAGGGTTTATCTGTTGGTTCTAGTATGGCTTTCTAGAATAATTTTGTGAAAGGTTAATGTGCTCGGGGGTGGCATGTGTGGTGGATTGTCGTTGTTGCAGAACTGATCCAACATTTTATTCTTGACAAAAAATGAACTCAAAATAATAAAAAGTCATAAATGCCATAACATAAATGAAACAAAAAAATTTAAGTGAGCGGAATCAAATGACAGAAAAGAAAAAGCATAAACAAAAACTACTAAAATGAAAGCAGAATTGAAAACTTTTGTAATACTAGAAATAAAAAAAAAAACAAAAATGAAAACTTATGACAAAATAATCCAAACAACGTTAAACTTTTCAAGTTGGTTCCACATAGTGTTTTAAGTGAGAACCGTTAGTGCTATAGGAAAACAATTGCTCTTGTAAATCCTTTAGAATGTAAGAGTTTGCACCTAGGACAAAAGCGATCTTGAAAGGACCCAACCATAATTTTTGAAACTTTGAGTGTCTTCCCCTATCAACATGAGATGAATCCGACAAAAATACTTTCTCATTGACTTTAAATTTGACATTTTTGACACTCTTGTTGAAGTACTTATTAACAGTATGTTGTCTCCTTTTTTATATTACCCAAGGAAAACATCCTTTGCTCCTCGAAAGCCAGGAGTGCATTCATCCTTTGTGAAACATCAGAAGAATTTAATTCTTCGACTTGTAGCATTAACCTTAAGGAGGAAAGTTCCAGATCAGTAGGCATAATGACTTCTTGACCATAAACAAGCTAGAAAGGAGTGCAACTAGTGCTCACCTTGGTGGTGGTTCGATCTGCCCAAAGGGAACAAGTGAGGAGAGTGTGCCATTGACGTGGCTTATCTTAGATGAGCCTTTTGACAAGTCTCACCAGATTCTTGTTAGTAGACTCGACTTGCCCATTTCCTTGGGGGTAATAAGCTGATTAGGTTATCTTAGCAGAAATAAAAGTGGGACCATTGTCTGTAATAATTTCCAAAGGAAGACCAAATCTGGAAAATATGTTATTTTCAAGGAAAGAAATTACCTGATCATCTATCAAATGTTTAAGTGGGACAACTTCAACCCATTTTGTAAAATAGTCTGTGGTTGTCAAAATAAAGACTTATCCTGCTGAAGACAGAGAATTAATAGGACCAATAAAATCCAATCCCCACTTTGAAAAAGGACAGTCTGGGAGGATAGGTTGTAACGACATGGCTAAAAGGTATTCTTTTCTAGAAAATTTATGGCACTTGTCACAAGATCTTGAAAACAAATAAGAATCATGAAAGATTGAAGGCCAATAGTATCCTTTTCTAATAATATTAAAAGTAGTGGCTTTAGCAGAAAAATGATCTCTTACATGAATAATAGAATTTGAAGAACCATGAGTTTCTTGTAACAATTTTTGTGCTTCCTCATTGTTTACACAGCGATGCAACATACCATCAACAGATCTTGTAAACAAGAAGCCTCCTATAATGACGTATCTAGCAAATTCAAGACAGAGCCTTCTTCTTTGATGAGTGTCTAAGTTATTTGGACATCTTTGGTTTTGAAAATAGTAAGCCAAATTCTTATACCAAGGATGTTTAGACACAGGAAGAATCTGATTATCAATGTAGAACAACGTTGATAGAGAACTATCATGTTCATCAATTTCTTCACCAATTTCAGCATGCTAAGCTAAGTGAATGGATAATTCATGTCCCTTGATGGTGGTAGAAGTCACGATAGTTAAATCATGATCCTGGATCTTGGCAAGCCAATGTGAAAGCTTCCCTGAAAGATAAGTTTTTGAGAGAAAAAACTTGACAATAGGTAAAGGGAATTTTACCAACATATGCTTACCTAAGATGAACTGGCGAAATTGTTCAATAGCTTTAACAAGAGTGAAAGCATGTTTCAATAAAAGAATGTTTAAATTCATCATCAGAGAAGCTTTGACTCATGTAAGACACTGGTTTTTCATTACCTTGGTCATCACCTTGCATGAGGTTAGAAGAAATGACTTCCTCTGTGGCATTAGTATATATCATAAATTCTTTCTCAAAATCTGGCTTCGCCAAAACTGGTGTGGAGTTAATTGATTTCTTGATCTATACAAAAGCATCTTTGACATCATCTGTCCAAGAGAAGGAACGATCTTGCTTAAGCAGATTATGAATTGGTTTGACCATTACAACAAAATCAGGAACAAACCTATGGAAAAAGTTAATAACCCCCATAAAATCTTGAACCTCCTTCTTGGAAGTGGGAGCAGTCATATTTAGGATAGCAGCAATCCTTTTAGGATCAATTGTTATTCCTAAATCAGAGACAATGTGTCCAAGGAGCTTGCCCTTGGTAACACTGAAAATACACTTAAAAGGATTTAGAGAAATGCCAAATTTCCTGCATCGCATGAGGACTCTTTTAAGATGACCAAAATGATCTGATCGATTCTTGGAGTACACAGTTAAGTCATCAAGATAGATCTGAATAATCTTGCCAATCAAATCATCAAAATTTATTTTCATAGATCTTTGAAAAGTGGCACCTGCATTGGATAAGCCAAAAGGCATATGTTCATAAGAAAAAGTGCCCCAACGAGCAATGAATGTGGTTTTATATTTATTTGCCCTTTTTACCTTGATTTGGTTGTAACCAGAGAAACTGCCAAGTAAGGACATCATCTGTGACCCTCCAACTTGATGCAAAATCATTTCCATATTAGGGAGAGGAAAGTGATCTTTTATGCTATCATGATTTAATGTGAAAAAATCTGTGCATAATCTGATTTGACCAGTTGTTTTCAGAACGGGAACCAAATTAGAAACCCATTCTAAATACTTAACTAGAAAGATAATCCCAGCCTTCAAGAGTTTTTCCAACTCCTTTTGAACAATTTTTTCTAGTGCAGGGTTGATAGGTATTGTTTTTTGCCTAACTAGTTTTATGCCCTCCTTGATAGGAATGGCATGTTGTATAAGATAAGGATCAAAACCATGAACATCCTCATAAGACCAAGCAAAAACATCTTGAAATTCACCAAGAAGTATGGAAAACTTCAATTTTTCTTCATCAAAACATTGGGAACCTATTTTAACATTCTTTGGAGACTCAGGTGTTCCAATGTTTAAGGAAATGGTTTCACCCACCTTCCTTTTTGACTCCTCTTCTTTATGTTTCTCTTTGTTGCCTACATCACTCGATGAAAATGAACTCTCTAGAGGAGTCAAGCCCTCAGGAATCTTGCTATCTTCCATTGATATAATTTCCTTAGGCTTATAAGGTTCATTTTGAATGAAAGCACATATGATCTCATCACTAGGGAAGACCTGCGATGATTCTATATTGTTAGGGATGTGGTTGATATAGAGATTGAAAAGTAAAATCAGGTCTTTGTGGCAGAAGTTGCCAATTAGGAGAGGCTACAAAAATAGCTAACTGATCAGCCATTGAGTTCATTTCCCTCTTAACATGAGTAATGCTGAAAGATAGTAGGTTCTAGATAAGTGCCCAACAAATTTGGGTGTAGCGTTTCATCAACTTGTTGCTAGGAGAGTATATCTTACGTACAAGGTTCACAACAAGCTCGGAATCCCCAAAAACTACAAGGTGACCACAACCCAGATTATAGTCGTTTTCAATGCCTAATAGTAAAGCTTCGAATTCAGTGACATTGTTTGTGCATGAAAACTATAACCTATAAGAAAAGTTATGAATTTTCCCCACAGGAGAGTACAATATAATGCCAGCTCTGTTTCCTTCATTAGAGCATGAACCATTAAAGTGCATATGCCGCATACTGTCACCTAAGTCGATTTGTTCCAAGGGAGTGTAATCCTCCTTGGCAAAGATGGAATATACTCCTAGGTCCTCTTCGATATAATTCACATTAGGTTGTGAAAAACTTTCTATGTAAGGTGACATCCTTCCCTCTCTAAGGACTATGATGTTTTTACCATTCCGAGGAAGGAATAAGTGTGTCCCGTTGAGTGAGAGGTATCCACCCGTCAAATATTTCCAATCTCTTCTGAGGATGATCGAGTATTTTCTTATTGGCATATTGATTACCTAAATATTAAGGGTTGTCCTAATTTTAGGGTGTGCACACAAAACCAAGGTCACGTCCTTGATTTCACCTATGGTCATTTTTTATAGACTATTATAAGAGAGCATGCTTCTGGCGTTTTCATTTGTACAAGACAAGCCTAGCTCTTCCATAATAATATTTGACATTACACTTGGGCTCGAACCACCATCAATGGGGTAACAATGGGCAATCTTATCCATAATCTTTACATAAATATAAAACGAGTTTTTTTTACAGGGTGACTAAAGTTATGTACACCTACTTTATTTACAAATGAATCCTCTTCATCTACCTCTTCAGAGAGTTTGGCTACAACAGAAGCTTTTCCTTCCATGAATTGTTTTAGATTCTTCTGTTGTTCAGGGATGACAACCGTGTCCAGAAGGGTTTCATCTTCTTTAATGTTGGCCAATTGATTTAGAATATTGTATTTAGAAGAGGGGGGATGGGAGGTAGTTCCTTGAATGTCAAGAGCCTTAGGAACCTGAACAGTAGTAGCTGGTGAGGATGAGCTCGGGCTAGAAGAATTGTGGGGAGGATCATATAAGCTTTTGGGAGCATAGGATTTACTCCTAGTATTGATGATCATGACATCTTCTGGCTCTGCAAAGTCTAGGATAGTGATGGTAGTTTCAAGTCTCTTACCAAATATTTTATCTCTGGCACTCTTCTTTACCTCACATGTACTTTCTTCATGGTGTTCCTCGCAAAATTTACACCAAATACAAGGCATGATAGTCTTAGGTTGAAAATTATTTTCATTTGGATTTCTAAAAGGGGGTGCAGAAGAGGATGAAGCTCCAGGGGTAAGAGGGGAGAAATTTCACTTTCACTCATATGCTATCATATGATTTTTTATGTCTTGTACAAGTTGTAAGAGGGTAGACATGTCTGTCTGTTTAACTGAATCTTCCTGAGGAAGACCTGTTCTTTCAAGTTGTACTTCATACTCTAAACAAGTATGAAGAGCGGAACCTAGGTTATCAATGGACTTTTCCTCAAGCCTATGATGGTAGGGGGAAGGTAATGCATTATAATAATGCATGAAAGCAGCTTGGTTCTGAGGTTGAATGAGTTCATGGATTTGATTATATAACTTGGTGAAACACAAGTTGAAGGACTTGATAGTCTCACCATCCTTATAAGAGATGGTAATGTATTCCCATAACTTCTCGTCTGGGCTTTTGGATTGACCATAGGTGGATTTGAACCAATATACTAACTCCTCCCAAGTGGATAAAATCTTAGGAGGCAGATCGAAGAAATCGACCACAACCTTACCTTCAAGGGAATTGACAAATAAGCACATACAAGTATCATTGTCATTGGCTCCTATGTTGTGACAAGCATTAGAAAATGCCACCAAGTGTTCATTCATAGTGACAGTGTTATTCCCTGAAAACCTAGGGAGATTCTCTTTGAATTTAGGAAGTGGACGAGTAGCAAGTGCCAGGTTAAGAGGAGAGGAAACATGCCATGGTGTGGTTGTAGTATCTTCTTCAAACTGAAAAATCCCATACTTTTTAATGACTTTGGTGGGGTTTGTGATATATTGGACATGGACTTGGTGATTATACAAGCTACCAATCACTGATGAAGCTGAATATTGAATTGAAGAAGCACCTCCACTGCCACCAGAGCCACCACTAGATGCCATCTTGTGGATAATAGGTAAGGGAGAGAAAGACGAACTATATGAATCAGACAAGGTTCTCCTTAGAGCACTTTGTTGGGTTGATAACACAACGTTCCTTCTTCCTATTTTAGCAATAGGATTAATTTCAGGTGATAAACCTCTTCTTCTCCTAGAAACTCGAGGATCTAAGGACATGAAAATAATATCAAATCTGGAAAAATAAAGTTATGGTTGATTCCTAAGATGTCTATGTCTAGCTCCCCAACGTTCTTGGGCACTTATGTCTTGCTCAATTGCTGCCCATGAACGATTAAGTTCAGCCCTGGAATTAGGAGTATCTAAGATGTTGTTAAATAAGTTTAAAGCAATACTGGTCTGATCTTGAAGACCGACCTCAATATTAGGTTTCCTTGCAACAGGTACAGTCATTAAGAATTGAAATAGTCAAAGAATCAATATCAGAAAAATAGATATATGCAATGATAATCAAGCATAAAAATCAACCAGAGAGATATGTAAGATCTCCCCAGTATGGTCGCCAAATAAATGTTGAAGAAAAGATATGAAATGATCTTACTCAAGCACTTTCAGATCTTGCTTGGCTAAAGCGAGATAGACGGGAATACCACTCTATGTTTATAATCTCAAAAATTGTTTCCTAATCCACAAGTATTGGTTACAAGGGCTTAGGATGATTTTCTTATAAATAAATGATTGCTGAAAAAATCAATATTTATGTAATTTTCGAAATATAATAGATGTAAAAGTAAATGTAGAGACATAAGAAAAAATACCAAGTCAATAACTAACACAGACGAGACAGAAAACAATCGCTTATTTCATTCCAATTTATCAAAAGAATCATTCTCTTTACAAAATTCCTTTAGGAAGTTTGGACCAAAGTCAAACTTAGATGTCCCTGATGAAAACCATACAAAATGACTTCTGACAAAAAGTAAAAAATTGTAATTTAAAATCTGGATCAACTTGCCACTGATTGCTTCCCACTCGACTATGCACAATATCCTTTATCAGTCATGAAATTTAATTTACAAACAGACAAGTCTACATAGACTATCAAAGATAGATCAACACCTCTAAAAAATAAGTGTCTGAATGATGTAATTCAACCTTGAACCTTGCTGTCTACAATAGGACCCTACTATCATAAAAGAGAATTAGGCTTTCAATGAATTAAAGAATGAATGAAAATTGAACTATCTCAATAAAACTCAAGAGTAGACCTTAGCATGCTTTCTCCTTCTATTCTCCTCTTGTTCCTCCTTCTATTTTTGCCTTTGAGCAATCAGAATTAGTTGAAGTAGTTAAACTACCTCTTTTAGTTAAGATAACTAAAACTCAACTAACTTTTAGTTTACGGGGAAAATTAATAAAATAATAATAAGGGTCTTTAATAAATAATAACTAATAGGTGGGACCCCTTGTGACTCCCTTTAGTTTCTTAACAAACATAAACACAACTAGTTAATCAATCAAACACATCCCTCCTTGTGGCTCCCATCATCACTCTCATAATTTGAAAATTAATATCAATGATATTTGAAACCATATCCAAAAAATATAATATCGAACATATCCAAAAATAGTGTGTTGTCCAAAAATTTCAGCAGTCAACTGTTCTCAACAATCAATAAATAAAAACACTCAAAAACCATATTTGCCACTTTGGGAGGAAATCTTCCCTTTGTTGCTAATGTCTCCATTTGATTTCTCTAAATTTTCCTTAGGCTGTGTGGAGCCTTTAGGCCCGATTTCACTGATAACATGAGAGAAATCATCTCTCAAGTGCATGCGGGATGAAACGGATTTGGCATAGTCATTTGAGGGAGAAGAGGGGGAAAGATTGGCTTTTCCTTTATTAGGTGCATGGTGGGATTCGGTTTTTAATCTCTTGCTTGCATGGGAAGACTGTATTGGTGAGTGTGCAGGGGAAATTTGGAAAATTGGGTTAACTGGTGGAGGAAGAGAAGACAAAGACAAACTGGGCCAGCCATGATGTTGGGAGACTGTTGGGTGGACAATCTCTTGCCATTCGTCATTTTCAGGGACTTCAGGATGTAAAGAGACATGAGGGGGAAATGGGATACTAGGGACATGTGGGGGTTGGAAAGGAGACCTTTCTGGGCTAGGTTGGACCACCGCTTGTCCAATCCTGTTGAAAAACCCAGCTTCGAATAGTTGGTTCAACTCTTGTGGATCTGCATCAAAATGTATAGAAAACCTTGGGATTATAGGGCCTCTATTCCAATTTCCTCTTCCCCTGTTATTTCAGCCATGGCTTCCTCTGCTGAAGAATCAAATTCTTGTATGCAACGTTTATTAGAAACTAGTTTCTTCAACAAACCATACATGACATATCTTTAAATATGAAACAAAGTTTGGCTCAACAACACATCAAACTCATGCAATCCAATCCATAAAAATCGTTTAATACTTATCAATGAGCAGGGGGTGAATAAGGGTTCTGGGATATATGGGGGATTATATTGAGTGAAAAGTGGTAAAATGAAGGGAGGTAGATCATGATTACTGCTCAACAAATCATCAAACAATCAACTTTGTTGTAATAACATAACATATCAACTGTAACTCATCTTTGTGTCATCCTTCAACTTATATAATACATAGTTTTCATTTAATTATAATTTAATTATAAGAACATGGCATGCATAGTGAATCTGGGAATATTAGGGGATTTTTAATGTGCAGAAAAGTGAGAGAATGGTAGGGAAATAACGAATATTGTTCATAAAACAAATCAAGTAATCAATAAACATAACTCTATACTAAAATCAATACAAAAAATACCAACACCATATCAACAGTTACTGTGTATCAAACTGTTCGTTGTTCCAGCATTTAAATTTCTCAAAACTTCTTAATTTAGAACAGTCTGTGCAATAATACTCATAATCGAAACAACTTTCCATTCAACAGTCCTGTTAATAAAATGCTTGGTCTTTAATTTCTTTTCTTTCCCTTTAAGAATTTAAAGAAAACACACAACAACATTGTTCCACCTCTATCCCATAATGCATCACTATAATAATAACATCCACTATCTACCAATTCTTAGTCAGCCTAAATTAAAATATACACAAGTCCCTTTCCAAAACGAACAGACTTTCAAAACATGTCCGATTACATACATTCTTCATCATATCAACAATAAGACTTTGCAACAAAACCACAGTCAACATAAAACTCGAACCTCATCACTGTCGATGTAACCATTTCCAATATGCATGATGATTCAATAATGGATGCATAGTGATCATAACCAAATACACACAGTCACCAATTCCATAATTTGCTATAACCCCGATCGGGCCTAGTTCAACACACAGGTGTTTCCATTTTGCAATTAAGACAACGTTGTAAGAACAAAGTGAGTGGAAACATAATGAGAGGATAACAACCCCTGACTGTATATAATTACTCGTTCCCAATTTTAACTCTTCAACCAATTTAATCATAGAAAGACAAGATAGGGACTCAACGAAAAATTCCATAACCACTCCACTTGATAAACCAATCTTTGACAAACAATAAGATGCCCAAAGGGAGAAGAACAGTTGGGGTTTTAAAATATGGCTCTGTCAAAACAAATACATGGAGCCAATCAAGAGCGTGCTCATTCATCAATAGCACAAAGAATTGGAGCTCCTTAGAGACATAACAACCACAGGAAAAAACCCTTTCGATACAGACATAGTAGTAAGCCACATGGTCTCCTTATAACTCCCAATCTGGGCAATGGAACAACCGTTCATAAGCAAAGGTGCCCCAATGAGTAATAAAGGTGGTTTTATATTTATCTGTCCTTTTTACCTTGATTTAATTGTAACCAGAGAAACCGTCAAGTAAGGACATCATCTATGACCGTGCAACTTGCTGCAAAATCATTTCCATATTAGGGAGAGGAAAGTGATCTTTTATGCTAGCTTGATTTAATGCGTGAAAATCTATGCATAATCGGATTTGGCCAGTTTTTTTCCGAACGGGAACCAAATTAGAAAACCATTCTGAATACTTAACCGGAAAGATAATCCCAGCCTTCAAGAGTTTTTCCAACTCCTTTCAAATAGTTGCTTCCCGTGCAAGGTTGATAGGTCTTTGTTTTTGCCTAACTGGTTTTATGCCCTCCTTGATAGGAATGGCATGTTGTATAAGAGCAGGATAAAAACCATGAAGATCGTCATAAGACCAAGCAAAAACATCTTGAAATTCACCAAGCAGTCTGAAAAACTTCAATTTTTCTTCATCAGAACATTGAGCACCTATTTTAACATTCTTTGGAGACTCCGCTGTTCCAATGTTCAAGGAAATGGTTTCACCCACCTTCCTTTTTGACTCCTCTTCTTTATGTTTCTCTTTTTTGCCTACTTCACTCCATGAAAATGAACTCTCTAGAGGAGTCAAGCCCTTAGGAATATTGTTATCTTCCATTGATACAATTTCCTTAGGCTTATAAGGTTCATTTTGAATGAAAGCACAAATGCTCTCATCACTAGAGAAGACCTGCCATGATTCTATATTGTCAGTGATATGTGGATGATATAGAGATTTAAAACTAGAATCAGGTCTTTTTGGTAGAAGTTGTCGATTAGGAGAGGCCACAAAAACAACTAATCGATCATCCATTGAGTTCAATTCCCTCTTAAAATGAGTAATGTTGAAATATAGTAGGTTCTAGATAAGTGCCCAAATAGTTTGAGTGTAGCGTTCCATCAACTTCTTTCTAGGAGAGTATATCTTACGTAAAAGGTTCATAACAAGCTCGGAATCCCCGAAAACTGTAAGGTGACCATAACCCAGATTATAACCATTTTCAATGCCTAATACTAAAGCTTCAAATTTAGTGACATTGTTTGTGCAAGCAAACTCTAACCTATAAGAAAATTTATGAATTTTCCCCACGGGAGAGTACAAGATAATTCCAAATCTATTTCCTTCATTAGAGCATGGAACATTAAAGTGCATATGCCACATACCGGCATCTAAGTCAATTTGTTCAGAGGGAGCTTTATCCTCCTCGGAAAAGATGGAATATACTCCTAGGTCCTCTTCGATATAATTCACATTAGGCTGTGGAACACATTCTATGTAAGGTGAAATCCTTCCCTCTCTAAGGACTATGATGTTTTTACCATTCCGAGGAACGAATACGTGTGTCCCGTCGAGTGAGAGGTATCCACCCGTCAAATCTTGCCAATCTCTTCCTAGGATGATCGAGTAGTTTCTTACTGGCATATCGATTACCTGAATATTAAGGGTTGTCCTAATTTCAGGGTGTGCACACAAAACCAAGGTCACATCCTTGATTTCACCTATGGTCGTTTGTTGTAGGCTATTATAAGAGAGCATGCTTCTGGCATTTTCATTTGTACAAGACAAGCCTAGATCTTCCATAATAATATTCGACATTACACTTGGGCCCGAACCGTCGTCAATGAGGAAACAATGGGAAATCTTATCCATAATCTTTATAGAAATATAAAACAGGGGTTTTTTATAGGGTGTCTAAAGTTATGTAAACCTACTTTATTTACCTCTACCTCTTCAAAGAGGTTGGATACAACAGAAGATTTTCCTTCCGTGAATTGTTTTAGATGCTTATGTTGTTTAGGGATGGAAACCATGTCCAGAAGGGTTGCATCTGCTTTAATGTTGGCCAATTGATTTAGAATATTGTATTTGGAAGAGGGGAGAGGGGAGGTAGTTCCCTGACTGTCAGGATCCTTAGGAACTTGAATAGTAGCAGTTGGTGAGGCTGAACTCGGGCTAGAAGAATTGCTGGGAGGATCATATTTGCTTTTGGGAGCATAGGATTTATTCCTAGTATTTATGATTAGGACATCTTCTGGCTCTGCAAAGTCTAGGACAATGATGGTAGTTTCATGTCTCTTACCAAATATTTTATCTCTGGCACTCTTCTTTACCTCACATGTAATTTCCTCATGGTGTTCCTCGCAAAAGTTACACCAACTACGAGGCATGATAAATTTAGGTTGAAAATTATTTTCATTTAAAGGAGGGTGCAAAAGAGGATGAATCCACAGGGGTAAGAGGGGAGACATTGCCCTTTCACTCATATGCTATCATATGATTATTCATGTCTTGTACAAGCTGTAAGAGGGCGAACATGGCTATTTGTTTAACTGAATCTCCTTAAGGAAGACCTGTTCTTTCAAGTTGTTCTTCATACTCTAAACAAGTATGCAAAGCAGAACTGAGGTTATCAATGGCCTTTTCCTCAAGCCTATGATAGTAGGGGGAAGGTAATGCATTATAATAATGCATGAAAATGACTTGGTTCTAAGTTTGAATGAGTTCAGGGATTTGATTGTATAACTTGGTGAAATGCAATTTGAAGGACTTGACAGTCTCACCATCCTTATAAGCAATGTTATTGTATTCCCATAATTGCTCGGTTGGGCTTTTGGATTGACCATAGGTTGATTTGAGCCAATAGACTAACTCCTCCCAAGTAGATAAAATCTTAGGAGGGATATCAGAGAAATCGACCGCAGCCTTCCCTTCAAGGGAATTGACAAATAAGCACATACAAGTATCGTTGTCATTGGCTCCTATGTTGTGTGTAACACCTGTTTCCCCCAATTTGTAATTAATCATAAAATAGGAATTACCATGCTAATGCATGAGGACAATGTAAATGTATTATTGTTTGAGTTGCCAATAAATGACTGTGGGGGTGAAGCCTTGAAAGTACTAGCCATGATATCACTAGAGGAAGAATGTGAAAACTATAAGAGAGGGTTCTATATGACAAATAACCCCAAATTTCCCTTGATGAGGATGACAACCTCCTTCAAATCCCAAGGAGAGAAATCAGTTAATGAAGAAAGGACCGGTGGTTGAATTATCAACCACCCCCATGAATGGAAACATGGGTTGTCAGCCTGAAGTACCGCAGAGACCTGCAGACCTAAGCTTCCTTCTGACAGAAGGAACAGGGTAGGTCGGCAAACCTTCCAAGGTAAGAGGTATACACACGGGAGAGGAGACGCTAGACAAAAAGAGCGTAAGCTCACAAGGGAGATGCGCAGATCTCTCCAGCGAGTCACAAACTGAAGGATGTGAGCTTGATGTGGAAGATCATCTGAGAAACCTCACCGAGGCCATAACCGACAAAGAAAGCTCTAAGTTACAGAGAATAGGACCCAAACAGAAGCAAAAACGGAGGAAGAACCCTCGAGAAGTGTGAGAATTCCTTGGTGATATCATGGATTGGCATGGGGGTGGCCAGAGTGCTAAGAATGAATGCCTCTGTGCCTATGGTCGGGTGGAAGGACGAACACCCACAGTCAGTTGGTTGGCGACAACCTGTAATAGATAAGCGATTTCCTACCCTGTGTAATTTAGCCGTATCTGTGTATGAATTGGTTATACTGTGTATGTTTCAGGAATTGTGCATATTTATTAATGGATATACTGTATCTCCCTTATTTCTGCTTGATTGTATAACTAGGCCAGTAAAAAATTATATGGTTAGGAAATGATTTTATACTCATAAGTGCTTGTGTCCCGTGGAGGCATAAGCCAGAGTCATGAACTGTGTGTTTGTAGACCCCGAACACAGTTTCATGTATGCATGCCAACTCTCCTAATAGTTTAGAGTCCCGTGGAGGATGAAGTTTGTTAATCTCAGGAAAGTTAGTGCAGATCAGCATAGACTCTCTACGAGGAAAACCAAATCCATAACTCCTTAAGTCCTGGACAAGCTTAGGAAGGATCGCACCATTGTGTGCAAGAACCCTACATGGAGTGCAGAGGTCGAGAAACCCTTTGGAGGTTTCAGAGTGTATGAAAGCGCAAGAGAGACAAATAGACCGTGATTGAAATCGAATCTGAACCGTTGGTTCAATTTGGGGAAATAGAGGTGAGGATTTCCCCAAAGTCCTGAAGGGTGAATCGTCGATTCGCAGGGGAAAATTTGGACCATTGGAGCCTACGTCCGGACAGTCGGAGAATAGTGTGCAGGAGAATAGATCTGAACTGTCAAATCGAGCGCAGGGGATCGATAGTCGTCGGATCTAGAAAAGGCACATGAGGTTTAACCTGGTGCATGCAGGGGAGAGAGGACTCGTCAAAGTCCTAAAAGTCCCGAAGTATTTGGAACCGTCCATAGGCATAGGACACGTGGCATTTGGGTAGAATTTCGCTGACTCACAACTTTGAGTAGTCAAAGGGTAAGGCTGCACGAACTCAAGATTTGCAAAATCATGACGTGATCATGGTCGTTGATCCATGAGTGATCTGGACCGTTGGTTTAGTGTGAATAACTTTCGGCGTTTCAGCATCTGGGAAACCAGAGGGCAAGACCCCTCATCTTCGCAAGTCACGAAATCCTGGTATACGAAACCTCGATGTGCTCTGTGGATGAGCCGGTTTAGTGTGAATAAGTTTCATCCTTTTGGCATCCGAGAAACCAGAGGACAAGACCCCTTGTCTCCGCAAGTCGCAAAATCCTGGTATACAAAACCCCAACACACTCTATGGATGAGCCGGTTTAGTGTGAATAAATTTCAGCGTTTCAGCATCCGGGAAACCAGAGGACAAGACCCCTCATCTTCGCAAGTCACGAAATCCCGGTATACAAAACCTTGATGCGCTCTGTGGATAATTCGGTTTAGTGTGAATAAGTTTCGGCATTTCGGCATCCGGGAAGCCAGAGGGAAAGACCCCTCATCTTTGAAAGTCGCAAAATCCTGGTATACGAAACCCTGACCCGCGATTAAGACTGAGTGTCTTTCAACACCCTTAAGCTCAGGAGGGATAGTGACCATCAGATCCAGATCAACGAGGGTCGTTGATCTCATACACGAATTCCCATATCAAAATTCAGGGATTGGAGTGACAAGAGATTTTGAGTCACTGCATTTCGAACTCCCGGTTACCGAAATCTCGATATGGCTAGGACCATCGGATCAGGGGGAGATTCATAGCCGTCGATCTCATCGAAGGTAAGATTTCGGGTTTCGGGGTTTGAAGAGTCGAAAGACTTGACTCTCTTGCATCACTGAGTCATGAAATGTGAAAGGCACCTCTTGGCTTGGCCTGTGGTCATAAACAACGATCACATGGAGGTGCATAAGGGAAGAGATAGCCTGTGCTAGGCCCCCGTAGGAATTTGGGGAATCTATCCCTTAAGGAAGAGCGAAAATTTTATTTTTGT
The DNA here is from genome assembly GCA_032191745.1 of Picea mariana. Lineage (NCBI taxonomy): Eukaryota > Viridiplantae > Streptophyta > Pinopsida > Pinales > Pinaceae > Picea > Picea mariana. Next base: position 1,930 of record JASDQU010306521.1, on the reverse strand, counting down.
CGTAGTGGGTATGTGACAAATTGGTATCAGAGCATGGTTACAACACTTGGCATGCTTGGGCTCATGTATGAGTCGCGTAAGGAGATATTGTTATCTGCATTTTCTCTTTAAGGAGAAGTACTGCAGAATGAAACTGTAATTTGGGAATTTCTACGGAATTCCAGCAAAGGAATTATATTGTTCCTTTGTCAAAATGATAACTACTCTTATAGGAGTAGGGATGCACTGATCAATATTACTGATAAGACCTGAGTGTGAATAATAGAGGTGGAA
>JASDQU010306520.1:169030-184776 GCA_032191745.1 Picea mariana | reverse complement strand
TCATAAGATTTCCCCCAACCCATTGTTAGTTGATGGAATAGTCAATCCGGTTCCATCCCCAGTCAATCCGATTGATCAGGTGGTCAATCTAGTTTCATCCTCGGTTGAACCACTAACCCAAGTACCTGATCCAATTCCATCATCGATCAACCCCACTTTTCATCTGAAAAGTGAAACCCAAGTGACTAATCTCATCCCATTATTGGTCAATCCCACCCTTCATCTGAAGAGTGCCAACATGGTCAATCCCATTCCTCCTCTGACGAGTGCCAAAGTGGTTTCTATGGTCCCTTCATCGGTCAGTCTGGTTGATCATGATGTCAGTCTGGTCATGTCCTTAGTTGAACCAATTGACAAAGTGGTTGATTCAATCCCATATTCGGTCAATCTCTCTCACCCGTTAGAGAGTGCAACCCAAGTGGTTAATCCGTTTCCACCTTTCGACCCCATTCTCCCCCTGGAGAATGAAACCCAAGTGGTCGATTTGATGTCATTATCAACCGATCCTACTATCCCACTAGAGAGTAAACCTGATTCTTCTCACATTTTTCTCATTGATACATAATCTAATGTTCTGGGGGGCATTCCTCCTTTTCTCGCGAACCCCCCTCTAAGTAATGAAGCCATCCTTTTTGATTGGGGTGTACTAAATGGACCTCATCTTCCCTCTCACATTCCTTTCAATATTACAGTACAGGTTTGTGGTCGAGATGTTACTCATGCACTGATAGATGAAGGTTCGTCCATTAGTATTTTGTCCTCTAATTCTTGGCAAGCTTTGGGTTATCCTCAGCTTCTTCCAGTTACCCAGACTCTGTTTGATTTTAAAAGAAGAACTAGTCACCCTTTAGGGATCCTTCCTCAGTTTCCTATAACTTTGGGAGGGAAAAATGTCTTTGTTTATGTCACGGTAGTCCAAGACCCCTTGGATTTTGATTTACTCCTTGGGCGACATTATGTCTATGCCATGAAAGCTATTGTGTCCACTCTTTTTCGTGTGATATCTTTCCCTCACGATGGAAGAATTGTGGCTATTGATCAACTTTCATGCATCGGTATTGAATTGATTAACAACCCAATGAAATCCCTAAATGGTTCTTATATGCAGACGATATCTCCCCTGCCATAGGTCAATTATGTGGCGTTATCTCCCATGTCTTCAGCTGCCGATGAAGCTGAGCCTCTCACTATAAGTTCAACCTCTTATGAATTAGATCCGGTAGTTAACATGGTGATCTCTTCGATAGGGCTATTACAGCCAGATATCCCTACCCTTATCGAGCTCGTCGACATGTATTCCTTCCAGAGTGCTTCTCTTCCATCTAGCGAAGATCTCTTGGAAGCCATGATTGACGTTTGTCCCTTGTCATGTATTCCTTCGAGAGCATTGTCGTCTTGGAATCCATGATCAAGAAGAGGTCACGAGCATAATTTTACTTCTCTATAGTAATATCTTTAAAACATGAAACATAGGCTACGAGCATAGTTTTCCTCTTTGTATCAAGCTCGTTAAAAAATGAAACAAAAATCTGGGGATTGAACCCATAACTTTGAGCATAGTTTTCCCTTCTCTGTGACAAGCTTGTTAAAAAATGAAACAAAGGTCATGAGCATAGTTCTTTTCCTGTTTCAATCTCATTAAAAAATGAAACGGTCACCTCTCTTGTCAATTTGAGTCTTTCGCTAGATCTCGTAGATGTTGAGTCGAGTCTTTCGTTATGTCTCATATTTGAACTTTCATTTCATCCACTTGTATCCTTTTTCTCCATATAGTATAGAAATTGGTGACAACCTCAAATTTGACGAATCAATTGAAGCTTGGGGGGCATGTCTCTAGCCTTTGATTATCATTCTAGAGTTAAGCCACTAGATTTTCAAGCTGGGGGCAGGGTACCAACCATCTATGGGTACCCCTACCTTTGGAAATTACGTTGGGAAGTTACAAGCATATGTTTAATTTTTTTTCAAGATTGTGTAAAAATGAAACCAATACTAAGCTTAGTCTTTGTTCTTTCTCACGCTAAAAAAAACATGAGAATGTAACCGAGTATATTTTTATCTCTTTTTTGACTTGCATGGATACATGAAAAATGAACCCCCTAGATTCTCATTTAAACTCTTTTTAGACTCTCTAAACATGAAAATATTGTCGAGTGATCTTGCTTCCTTTCCCACTTGTTAAAATATTTGAAAGGGTGTCTTTTGAGTGATAATTTATCTCTTTTTCAGCCTCATGAGACTAACATTACGAAAAAGGACAACCCTGGAGTTGTCTTTAAGTTCCTTTCATACTCTCTAAACATGAAAAACCACTGAGTTTACCTTCTATGGACTCGTTAAACAATCATACATTGAAGGGCACATACGGGACCGAACCCTTACTTCTTCTAGTTCGTTAAACAAAGGAAGAGGGACTTACCAAATGTGAGTTATATTGAGCATGTGTTACCCTCCTCGAGCTTGTTAAATTAAAAAGAGGCACTCATCTATCTGGATGGGGGAAAAATTTGAAGGAAACAAGCCAAGCAATGTTTGAAAACATCACAAGTCACTCTTATGGTTTCCCTTGAACATGACACTTTTTCTTTGCATACATTTTAATCCACTGAACCTCTGCAATGAACCAATCCTTTGATTTTTCTTTACTCCTTCGGGTCACCTGACGAAAGTCACAGTATCCACTGCATCATCATGTTCTGGTCCATTTCATGTTTCTACTGTCGTGCCTTAGTGTTCAAGGGAAGTATATGCCTCAAGATTCAACCATCACAAATTTCCCATTTCAACACTCGTGTTAGTCAGTTCTCATATGATTCACCACCTTATATCTCTATGCCAGTTTCATGTCATTGATGGGGTTTACATCAAGGCCATCTTGCGACAAGTTTGTTTTCTGTCGACTCCAACACATTATTCAGGAACTAGACTTAGAACCAGTTAGTACCTTGGGACCTGTATGTCTCAATGGAAGGCCTCCTCAATTCCAATAGTGGGTTTACATCATTGACCTCTAATAGGATGATTCCACAGATGTTTGACTTCAGCTCATTTATTCACATTCACTAGAATGTACTAGGGTACCTTGGGAATCATTGACATCAATGGTGATATCCCTCGCACTTGTTAATGATTTACCTCATTGACCGATAATCAAGTGGTTTCTGCCATGTTCGACATTTGGACATCTATTCACATGGTTAGACTTGTACTGCATCGGGATTAGTAATAAGACCCTAGTTTGAGTGATCACTCTGATATGTAATCTGCCCAGGTTGCGATGGAGTTTCTCTTGAATTTTGACACATATATTGTCACATAGATCCACTTTGTATTGGTCCGTGGCTATGTCTTGTCATTTCGTAGATCCACTATGTATTTTTCGTGGCTATGATCAATTCATGTCATGGAAGTATAGATCCACATTGTATATTTTGTGGATATGATTTTTGTCAATATAATTATGGATCCGTAGTGTATCTTATGGTGACCATACCTTGAAAGTCTTTATCACTCAAGCATAGGTATGCCTGCCTTGGGTTTCAACATATCATAACGTTTGTCTGATGGTTGAATGCATCTTCTACCAGGTTCTCTGAGTCCATACCCTATCTCAAAAAAGTCTACAAAGTACTTTAGTCATTAGTTTCCATCTTCTAACCTCACACTTTGGGGGTCAATATGTTACACATCAAAATTACTCACTTCAATGATGGCCTATTGTCATCATTACAAGTGTCGCAAGTGTCGCATTCTGGCCACAAGTGTTGCAAGTGTCATAGACATCATACAATCATATTTCCTATGTTGTGTCTCAAACGACATCACAAGGATAACTTGAAGACACCCTCTAAGACTAGTTAAAGAAGGAGAAATCACTTGACAAAGAGTACAAATCCTTTTGCCTTGAGAAAACCACTTAAAATTCACTTTTGAAGGGAAACACTCCCCTACCCACTGACAAGGAGCGCTAGCACTCCTTTTTCTCCTTTGGGGGAGAGATGCAATGCTTTGTGCCCCATTCTGGGGGAGCGCTGGGCTGTTTGAGGAAATCTTGGGCTATTGAGGAAAACTAGGGAAAAATCCACCTCATCTCTGGAGTTGGTTTCATTAAAATACGAGGTCAAGGATGTATCTTAGGTTAGATCCACAACTGATGGAGAAATATCCTCAACCTATCCCAATAATCTCTAAGGTGGTTAGGCCTCTCCAAGCCTATATAAGGAGGCCTCCTCATGGTTAAAAGTGGGAGACATTGAAGACATCAAACTTATGATCTCATAAGGGAGAATTCTCAATGAAAGCATAGTCATTTTGATTGTGGATTATTTAAGAAAGGGGCTAGACAAGGAGAGCTGGAAGAGGCTGCTACAACTTCATCAATGGTTTGTAAGTATTTCTTTTGAGTTCTCATTATTACATGTGCTTGGCCTGTTTCCTTCAAGATTGTGTATATCTACATGAGCTTGTCGTTGATGGATAGATCTAGTTTTAGGCTAATCATGGTAGAATAGGAAGCATGTTTTGTCTTTGATTGGATTGCAGGACTTGTTGAAGAGCTTTGGGATCAATGCTCAACTTGGACTAAGTGAGGACAAACATTGTAAAAAAGATACTTATTCTTCCTCTTCTCTATAGATTATCTTAGCTAGGTTTAAAGGGATGTCAGTGACCAACGTTAACACCTTTATGTATTGATATTATATGTCTAGGATCCATGAGGGACTCCACCTGTCTGCAGGGGGATTTTCCTATAATAGGGGGCAACAAAAAATATCTTTTATCATGCATGTGGTGGGATTCATTTTTGAGTCTCTTGGTTGTGTTGGAAGACTGTATAGGTGAGTGTGTAGGGGAAATTTGGACAACTGGGTTAACCGATAGAGGAGGAGCATGTAGCAACAAATTGGGCCAACCACAATGTTGGGAGACTATTGGGTGAACAATCTCTTGTCATCCATCATTTTTAGGGACTTCATATTGTAATGAGACATGAGGGGGGACATGGATACCAGGGACATACTGGGGTTGGAAGGGAGGCCTTTTTGGCCTAGGTTGGGATACCTCTTGTCTAATCCAATTGAAAAATCCAGTTTGGAAGAGTTGGTTTAACTCTTGTGGATCTGCATCAAAATGTATCGAGAATATAGGCCTTCTAGGGCCCCTGTTCCAATTCCCTCTGCCCCTGTTATTTCAACCATGGCTTCCTTTGTTGAAGAAGATCATCCTGTATGGAACATTTATTAGAAACTAACTTCTTAAACAAACCATACATGACATCTATTTAAATATGAAACAAAGTTTGGCTCAACAAACACATCAGACCCATGCAATCCAATACATAAAAATCATTTAATACTTTTCGATGAGAAGGGGGTGAATAAGATTTTTGGGATATCTGGGGGGGGTTGTACTGTGTGAAAAAGTGATAAAATGAAAGGGAGTAGAACATGCTTACTTCTAAACCGTGACCCATCTCCATGTCACCCTTTTATTTCTTTAATACAAAGTTTCCATTTAATTTTAATTTAATTTTAAGAACAAGGTGTGCAAAGTGAATCTGGGAATGTAAGGGGATTCGTAATGTGCGAAAAAGTGAGAGAATGATAGGGAAAATAATGGATAATGTTCATAAAACAAATTAAATAATAAATAATCATAACTCTATATTAGAAACAATCCAAAAACCACCAACATCCACTATTTATCAATTTATAATAGTCCGTGCAATCATAAATTATAAACAAAACAACCTTTCCATTCAAAAGTCTTGTTTAACAAAGTGCCGATCCTTTCTTTCTTTTATTTAAAAAAAATAAAAATGCACAACAATATGCTCTACATCCATCTCTGATAGTCCATAATGCATCACAATAATAGTCAACATCCACTGTTTACCAATTTACAATCGGTCCTAATTAAAATATACACAGGTCTCTTTTAAAAAATGAACAGACTTCGAAAATATGCCCGATTATACACAATCTTTATCATATCAATCGAAAAGATCTTGCAAYGAAACAACAAGCAACCAAAACATAAAACCCAAGCCTTATCACTATGGATATATCTTCCTTTTAAAACAATTGGTAATATGTATGATGATCCAATAATATATATGAAGCGAACATAACCAATTTTACACATGCATCATTTTTAAAACTAGCCATAACCCTGAGTGGGCCTAGAAATAACCACACATGTGTTTCCAGTTGTGATCAAGAACACGATGGTAAAACATAGTGAGTGAAACCATAATGAAAGAAGACAAATCTTGACTATATGCAAGAACCTATTCCCATTTGTAATTGTTCAACCAATTTTATGATAGAAAGATGAGACAGACTCGGTGAAAAACCTCTATAACCATTCCACTGATAACCCAATATTTGACAACCAAGAAGGTGCCCGAAGGGAGAAAAGATAATTGGAAATCAAATCGGGTATGTCACAATCAAATGCAGGGAGACAACAAGAACACATTCATATTTTAACCATAACACAGAGAGTTGGAGGTCTTCCGAGACTTATCAACCACATGCAATAATACCTTTCCAAAAAGACACAATAGTGAGCCACACAATCTTCTTATTACTTCAAGTCCTGGACGGGACCGATGATCAACAATCGAGGAGAGAAAAGATGGGCAGAGTAAGAAACCAGTGAACATGACACATTTAACACTTGTAGAGGAGAGTTAAAGTTTAATTTAACAATGGAAGTTATTAAAAGAAGCACATAGATATAACATCTCTACCCATTACTTAAGAGCCGGGCAACTTGAAAGAAAGACCAGTGAGGATACAAACATCCTTTTGACATAATGTTGAGATATAACTTGTATCAACCCACAACCATACAAACATATATTAATGTTAGGGCCACCCAAGACTAGATCTTTGAATACTTCGATGAAAATACAATGAGAATGGGCCAACGACCATGACTCGGGGTTCAAAGAAATCACACAACAACTGCTGGCAATCCCTCTGCGACTTGGTAAGGGTTGCAATCATGACTATGAGAGAATGAAGCAAYTGATGGTAATACACAAAAAAAAACTCTCCATCATAAACACAGAGCCAAATGTACCACCATCCACTTATTATTCCACAAAGACCCATCACAATATTAAATTGACCGAGAAAACAATCAATGCACAACTTAAAAAAAAAACCCAATTCTTTTGCTTGCAATAAGAAACATTTTACAATCATCACAGAGACATATAACACACATCTATATAGTCAAAATTCTCMGGAACGCACATAATCCAAGCATCATTGAGCCATCATTTGTTCATACAGCAAAGAATACCTCATGGATGGAGAGAAAAAGAATCATACTTGTAGAAAAACACTTAAATGGCGAGTTGGGTTGAGCCTTCTTCCTTCAAAGAGACTGAAATGAAGAGCTTCACAACCAACATATCAAAAAATGCAACAAAGGAACAATGCTAGGGTGACGACTGATAGGGGGAGTATGGAGTGATGTGCAGTAAATGTATGTCACTTCCATCACCTAGCCTATTCAATTCGAAGTATGGGACAACCCAACAAGCATTAAATTCACAAATCGATTAAACCATGTATTCAATGCCAAACCATTTTAAATCCGTGATGATATCCCTTGCATAGTGTGCCACCAAATAACATTTACACGTTAACCATTGACATAATTCTATTCCATCATACATATTGCAATGTTATATGTGCCCCATTTAATTCTAATAAAATTCGCATAGTCCACTAACCAACAATATCATAATATTTAGGACTAAAACTAATATGTTTTAAATTTTCCATTTGCATATAATCAATTCTTTATCATAGCTCAACATATAACTCCTTTCGCTTTGGTATTTTTTTCATAGGTTTTTCTTTCTTTGTTTTGATTATGATATCACTAAAAATATCTCTTGCATATATGTGGTTAGGTAACCAATCACAATGATTTGTAACATAGTTAAATCATAGAAACTATAAATGCATGTTCCTTATAACCATAAATTTTTTTTTGGATCGCAAAAAGCATTCCACAAAATGCTTCATCCACCTGTTAACATGTAAAAAAGAAACCAAGACTACATTGTCAACCATGTAGGACTGTGTAGGCAACATCAAAGCAACAACAAAAAAAATGTGTGATATGTCTATCCTTGTGCCTCTAGTCTACAAGAGGGTGCCACCTACTAGTATTATATTATTAACATAGTTAAATAATAGGGCCTTAGCAATAATTTGCAAGAGAAATTCATCGTTACGATTTTAATCGTCAACAAACTAACGACTCCATAGGGAAATCTGTTTCCAACAGATTAAGAACTAAGAATGTCTGGTTTCGCAGACCAAGTAACATCAGATCAAGGAGATATAAATAAAAATGATTATGCAACAGGGGGAAGTGAGTCGATTTAATGGAAAGATTACCAGAAATTTGGGAATAACTCATGGAAAGTGTTAAGTATGAGAGAATTTATCCTTGTAAGAATAATCATTCAACTAAAATTTGTTCTTGACTTCAAGGAGAACATTTTTTGAACTTGCTTTTTTGAATCTCTAAATGGATGAAGAAAATGAAAGCAAAAGCGGGAAAAAACCAAATATTTCATAAAACAACAGTGAAAGTGGATAACAATTTCAATTATGCCTTCAAAAGGAACATCATGACAACTGTTTAATCTTGATTGTTATTGATTAACAATACGTTGCAGAAGTGTCAATGTGGAAAAACTGATCCAACATTTTATTTTGACAAAAATTGAAGTCAAAAGAACAAAAACAAGAAATGTCATAACATAAATGAACAAGAAAATTGAAATAAACATAAATGAAATACTACGACTACTCTTCTTCCCCCTAGCCCCTGAGCCACAAAGGGGTCACACACATAATTTCATATCTAAACTAGATCAATCTTACCCTTGCAAGGAGAGACTTACACCTCTTTTGAAAAGCTTGCAATCCAACTCACACAAGAAAACCAGTCACAATAATTTTTCAAAACATTTTAGTCATCCAGCCTTAGGGTCCTTTCCTCCTTCCTCTTCCTTCTTTTTACAATAAAATTTTTCTTGACACTTGTCGATTCATGCATAGTTAAATAATTTTTAATAATCAATTTATAGATGATTCAATCACAAAATATGTCACACTTCCCTCAATTTGCACATGTTTTAATTTATTTAAAAAAAAGAATTTTGAATTTTTCCTCACCTCCACAATTAGTTACTAGATTTTCTCCTAGTTGTCCCTTAATTCCCCAATTTCTTCTTTATTGTGTCTCCTAACTAAATTACAGTTGGAGTTTGATTATGACTCTTATCTTAGTTAGGATTTAGAGTCTACTTTGACTTATGATTCTAAATCTATGTTGACAACCCCTTGTCTCATGAATTGATTTCTTTTAATTTAAAAATTTCTTTCATTAATTTCATGCACACCTTGTGCACATGTCCATAATTTTTTTTTTCTCTTTACTAGTGTTTATTTAGTCTAAATTTCCTTTAAACCCATTATTATAAACTTTGTTTAGTAAAAAACATATAGACTTAGATGTTTGGTTATGTTTTCCAGTTTAGAAATTAATATTAAATTTGTATTCTCTTCTCTAACAAATTCTAAGTATTCATTTTATCCTCTAAAGTCTTCTAAATTTTTATTAATTTCTTGACGTTTCATTTTAGATTAACTTGCAACGTTCTGTTCAAGACACACCTATGTGCTCCAAGAGTGTCACTCACCATGTTGACTTATTTTGGAATTTGTCTCACATTTGAAGTCAATACTCCACTTGTCAACCTTATGTGAGACTAAGGGATTACCGATGAATAAGGAATCCGCCTTATCGTGCGCCCCTAAGAAATCCTCGTGAGAAACTGTCTCAGTCTACCCTCACGACATTGTGAACCTCTCATGAACAAGGTAGTCATTAAACTTCAGTCCAGGTCACAACAAAAGTGCTATTAGGATGTGAAAGGGACGTTTCCACACCCCCCTAATCTATCTGATATATGTGTATGACCCCTTTACTCCATATGCAAGTCGGATTAAAAAGCATTATCATGCCTGCATCCACTGACAAAAATGATATTATTAAATCTTATACATGGAATCCATAACTGAAATCATCATCATAACATATGCATAATAAAATCAAGTATTCATAATCAAATTCAATAGTCCACTCCCTGACTCAATCCACATTCCAAGGTATTTCGTTGATGCCATCATCATTCTCATTGTCTCATGTTTTCCTTCACACTCAGGAAACCTCATCATAATACCTATCAATGCTATACATCAATATTAATAACATAACAATTTCAATACTTAATTATAGCATAAATTTTAACTCAAAATCCAAATAAGATAATCATAAAGTACCATGTTTATCTAGATCACTTACATGCAATTGTCCTCAAAGAATAATCAATGTTATGAAAATATGGTCTGTGAAATCTAGATGCTACACATTATGTATTATCTTGTGCTTGGAGTGAAAAACTAATATTTAAAAATTAAACATTTAAGGGTTGATTTTATGATTTTTTTTACATTAGTGATGATTTCTTTTACCACTTTAATAAAATGTGTCATTTTAATACCCCAATTCTAGCATGGGTGATATTGGTAACAATACTTTTCAATTTGATGGTTGATTTTGAGGTTTTGGTTTTAATGGTGCCAACTCTTAAGAATAAGATTTCAAATGATCTATAATTTTAATGTTTAGAAAAAACATTTTGCTATAGGTAAGATCACTTTTTTATTTAGGTATTGATTTTAAGTTTTTTTGAGAAACCGTGTAAGTTTTGAAGGCCATGCTTGAAAAATGTTGTAATTTTTACTTAGTTAGAAAAATGGTGCTACCGATAGCACTACTTTTTGATTTGGGGGTTGATTTTCATGTTTTTAATGCAAAAATATAGGCTTTAAGAGATAGATTTCTCGTTAAGTTGGTAACTTAGTTTTAATATTACTTATAAATTATTTGTATTTGATTAATAATTTTAATCTTAGTATACTTTATTTATATTTTATATTTATGTTATTTTATGTTTATAGTTGTAGTTTTATTACCCTTAATGATAAAGGTTTATATAATTAGATTCATATTAGATATCATTTTTGGGATTAAATACATAGCATAAGTCATTAATCTATGACCCATATCCATGAGTATTAGTCACAACTGACCAATAATTCTCATGATTTGAATAGTCCACTTAGCACTCATTTCATCGGGTGATGCTCACAGGGGTGAAGAAGTGGGATTGAAACCAACAAAATGAATCACATAGCATCAATCATCACTTAAGGGGCTTGCACCCGGTAACCAAGACTTCCCAGGTGGTCACCCATCCCAAGACACCTCTAGCTCAAGCGCACTTAACTGTGGAGTTTTCCCCTACAATCAAGCCCACTTAGCTTGCTACCCCATTTCAAAAACCTTAGAAAGTATTTTTCCTTATGAACTATCTAGTTAGAGCTCCCTTCACTCTTATTATTTAAGCATATAGGGGCTTTCATAGTGCAACATATTATATATCATTTTTGGGACTAACTGCGTAGCGTAAGTCATTAATATATGACCCATATCCATGAGTATTAGTCGCAACTGACCAATAATTCTCATGATTTGAATAGTTCACTTAACACTCATTGCATCAGGTGATGTTCACAGGGGTGAAGAAGTGGGATTGAAACCAACAAAATGAACCACATAGCATAAATCATCACTTCCGGGGCTTGCACCCAATAACCAGGACTTCCCAGGTGGTCACCCATCCCAAGATGCCTCTGGCTCAAGCATGCTTAACTGTGGAGTTTTCCCCCACAATCAAGCCCACTTAACTTGCTACCCCATTTGAAAAACCTTAGAAAGTATTGTGCCTTATGAACTATCCATTTAGAGCTCCCTTCACTCTTATTATTTAAGCATAGAGGGGATTTCACAGTGAAACATATTAGATATCATTTTTGGGATAAATTGCATAGCGTAAGTCATTAATATATGACCCATATCCATGAGTATTAGTCGCAACTAACCAAGAATTATCATGATTTGAATAGTCCACTTAGCACTCATTTCATCGGGTGATGCTCACAGGGGTGAAGAAGTGGGATTGAAACCAAAAAATGATATCTAATATGTTTGATGCTATGCGATTCATTTCATTGGTTTCATTCCCACTTCTTCACCCCTGTGAGCATCACCTGATGCAATGAGTGTTAAGTGGAATATTCAAATCATGAGAATTATTGGTCAGTTGTGACTAATACTCATGGATATGGGTCATAGATAATGACTTATGCTACACAGTTAATCCCAAAAATGATATCTAATATGTTTCACTGTGAAAGCTCCTCTATGATTAAATAATAAGAGTGAAGGGAGATTTAACTGGATAATTCATAAGGCACAATACTTGCTAAGGTTTTGTAAATGGGGTAGCAAGCTAAGTGGGATTGATTATGGGGAAAAACTCCATAGTTAAGCGTGCTTGATCCAGAGGTGTCTTGGGATGGGTGACCACCTGGGAAATCATAGTTACCGGGTGCAAGCCCCAAAAGTGATGATTGATGCTATGCGATTCATTTCATTGGTTTCAATCCCACTTATTCACCCCTATGAGCATTACCCGATGCAATGAGTGCTGAGTGGACTATTCAAATCATGAGAATTATTGGTCAGTTGTGACTAATACTCATGGATATGGGTCATACATTAATGACTTACACTACATAGTTAATCCCCAAAATGATATCTAATATGTTACACAACAAAATCCCCTCTATGCTTAGATTCACATTCTTATTAACATCGTATATCTATCTTAAACCCAGATCTATTAAGCATCGAGAGAGGTTTAATGTCTTAAGGCGTAAAATTTATTATTATTATTTCATTCCATGTTAAGTTTTACATGGAATGAAGAGCATGACATAAATCACAAATCATGCTAATACTAATTGGCCAACTATAGGATCATGGAAAAGAAAATGCTGAGCGACAAAAAGAATATCAACAAATAACAACTGAACAACAACAAGTACACAAAGAACATAATTCTGAATGACAAAGAGCATATCGACAAAGAAAAGCACAACAAATCACAACTAAAGAGCATCATGAACATAGAAAACAAAATTCTAAATGGAAAATATCCTTAATTCATTGATTTCAGTGTACATGTCAATTTCTAATCGATGTGTAGATATTTGATTGACTAATGTAGGGTTAGATATCATGTAGGTTAATACAGGTTGAAGTAGATGCAATATTAGTTCCAGTGTAATTATATTAACACGTTGCATTGATTTTAGTGTATTAAAATATTAGATTGACTTTAATTTTATATTGTGGTATTTATTTCAACTACATGCATTTATGTCCATTTACATGCATTGATTTTAGTGTTTCAACATTATATTTGGTGTGTGTTGCATTGATTTCAATATTTCCTTTCTTTCATACAAGTCTAGAATTACAATTGTGTTACAATAATTCAAGTTACCATGTACTCTCATAATTACCAAATGGATGATCAACATGTTGAGGATGTAATAATATAAATATGTGAACATGTTAAGCAACAAATAAAGTCATAATGGATGAAAACTGAACTATCAGAACCGATAAAAAAAAATTATGAATGAAAAACATCACATTGACAAAGAAAGGCACAACAAATGACAACTGAGAAACATCAAGAACAAGGGAAATGAAATTCAGAACAACATAGAGCATGTCGACAAAGAAAACAATATTCAACAAACACATGCATAGTACAAGATGTAGAACTTGAAGAATATAAAAATCTTATAAAAAAACAAGTTTAGATGATATCTATTCCCAATATCAACGTGTAACTCTTGTCAAGAAAAATGGTGTAGAAAATAATGAGATAGAGACAACTAAATTAATTCAACTTGGGGATAATATACCCGATGCACTTCATGATATGAATATTTCACATCAAAATTTCATGACAGGATTAATCAATTATCTAAATTTCAAATTATTCATGAGTGTGAGGAGTCATATGTTGGAATTTAGGTATTTAATAAAAATATAGGTCCAACGTGTATGAGATGCAAAATAACATAGATTGAGATTGATCACAATGCAAACTATTTGTAGTTTATCACATTCTTATTATTCACATTTTTCGTCATTCAACATTGTTACTTTATTTCTATTCAACTTATTCCTCATGTAACTCTTGAAGCATACTTCTGATTAATACTCTCTACGTTCTGAACAAACTGATGAAACTAAGTGTTTCAATCCCATAAGGGTAATGAGGTCCCCCAAAAAATATGCGTTCCACATTGTATACGAAGGATGAGTTGGATCAAGCAAAAAATGGCTACCATGCTTCATGTATTGTATTAAAAAATTCAAAGTGATCAGATTCATCTCAGACATGCATATGCATAATTTTTATAATCTACAAATTGTGCCACTATACTAAAAACTGAAGAAGATAGTTTGACATTGATCCTTGTCGATAATGCTCTTATAGTTTCAACCAACTGGGGAAACTTAGTAAATTTCAAATGATTAGATTAATATTAGATGTATACATATATATAATGTTGATCATCTACAAATTGTGTCACTATAATAAAAACTAAAGAAGATAAATTGACATTAATCCTTCTCGATAATTCTCTCTTCACTTTCAACCAACCGAGGAGAGTGATTTTAAAATTATCATATTAATCTTAGATATATTCATATACATAATTTTTATCATCTACACATTGTGTCATTATACTAAAATCCGAAGAAGATAGATCAACATTGATCCTTTTTTATAATACTCTCTATCCTTTCAACCAACTGAGGAAAACGAGTAAATTTAAAATTATCAGATTAATCTTAGACATATACATACACATAATATTGATCATCTACATATTTTGTGTGACTTCCCACGATTGAAACCAACGTAGATCCATCTTAACCCCAGATCTATTTAGTGTCAAGAGGGATCAACTATCTCGAGGTGAAAATATTTCCTCAAGTTTTGCACTCTAAAAGAGGTTTTCACCTTGATATATTGGATCCCTCTTAGTGCTTGATAGATCCAGGGTTAAGATGTATCTAGGTTGGTAACATATCAAAGAACTAGAAAACATAAAGGGGAAAAGAAAACAAGATAATAAAATTATAAAAAAGAAATTAAGGGTCACAAAATAAAATTATAATAAAGAACTTAAGGGTCATAAAAACTTATAGAGGGCTTGGAAAAAATAAGATAATGTAAGAGGTAGAAGAACCATGAAAACTAGGAATCCAATTTCCATTGATTTTCCAACCATCATCTCTGTTAAGATTATTAAGCTGCTTTTCAATTTCAATTCTGGTGAGAGAGGATCACTACCACAAATTATGATAGTGATCAACTCTCACTAGAATTGGAATTTAAAATAAACCTAATGGAAAATTACTCAGAATTGGATTCTTACAGTATCCATGGGGATTGTTTCTAACAAATCTCTCTCTTTTTTCTTTCTTTTTATTTTTTATTTATTTTTTATTCGTGTTTTTCCCTTCTTTATCTTTCTTTTATAATGTTTTATTTTTTCTCTTTTCTTTTATTTTTAATTATCTATATATTTATTATTATATTTTAATTTATTTTGTTTTTGTATTGTATTTTTTTAATTTATTACTTTTCATGGAGGTTGTCCTTATATTTTTATTTATGTTTTTGGGCTCCCTTTTTCTTTATATGA
>JASDQU010306520.1:134326-148159 GCA_032191745.1 Picea mariana | reverse complement strand
GTGGAAATTTTAATTACCTAAGATTCTTGTTATACAATTTTAATTCACTAACGTTCTTTTATAAAATTTTAATTCACTAAAATTATTTTTATAAAATTCAATTCAATAAATTTTCTTTTATAACTAATAAGAGAAATTCAAACTTTAATTATTAAAGAAAAAAAGAAATTATAATGGAGGATTAAATTCATAAAAACAATAAATGGTTGTTTATCTAAACTACTAATTTTGAACTTAGTTATAAAAAGGGGAAACTTAAAGGAAAATGAAACTTAAAGAAAAAAATAAACTTAAAAAACGGGGGAACTTAAAGAAAAAGTTGAATGTCTAATTTAGTAAGGAATCTAGTCTTTGGAACTTTCTATTTATGAAGTCCACTAGTAATTACGTAAGGCATAAGTCATTTAAGAATTCTAAGGGAATATTGGGACACCATGGAGCGTTTTTAGGAATTCTCTTGGTGGGTGAGGGAAATAGGAGTATTTAATTTATTAATAAAATTGATTTTCTGGTGCAACTAGGGTATCGGGTGACATGTGTATGGGGGAGGTTTTTCGAAATTAATTAAATGAAAAATGAATTTAATGAGAATTTGAGAAACTATTTACTTGAAAAATCTATAAAAGAGATGGCAGAGGAGGAGTATGGACACATCTGGTTTGCGTAATGTTACGCTGCTGAAATTTTTTCTTGACTTAACTTTCCCTTGTGGGAGTTGGGATATCCATCTCAGGTAACGAGTGGTAGCTCAACCTTGCGAGGCGAGATAGGTGCTAGCATTCTTTGGTATTGTGTGCATGGCCCCTTATCGGCTTGGGGGGATGAGCGGGAAGAAAAGTACCCCTAGTGTTGGCTGGGAAGTATCGGTGATGTCACATCGGTGGGCAAGTGAGAGCTAGACAGAGCTCACGTAGGACAGCGACTTCAAAGCTTTCACATTTGGCTACAGTACACATGTGTATATTTGTATTGAATGATAGTTTAAATATTGTTCCTGCGCCTTCAATAATGTACTTCTACTATGTTAAAGTTTATGTTTTATTCAACATAACATTATCCAAAGATTTCATTTTTATGTTCAACAAATTGTCTTGATGAGCCCAACGTTTTATGACCAGACAAGTTAATGTCATCCCCACCTTATTCTCGCTATATTTTGAATTGATTTCCCATGGAGAACCCAAAATATGATTGTAATGACTTCTCTGCATTTTTTTTTATTGATTTAATACGAAGATTTTTTTTTTATTTTCACCTTCTGTCCCTTATCCTTTAAGTTATTAGTATGTGCCTGAGCAGTTGGCCAGGATCCTAATTGTTTGTCTTCACTCTGGTGTTTAAGACTTAGATTTAAATGCCCTTCTTTCATGTGCATGGATAATAAGTGAAGGATAAATTTCGCCCAATTATCTATCCCTTACTTATCTCTGCATTTTTCTTTTATGATTGATCTCTAATCTTTGCACCCTCCTTGTGAATGAGTATCTCTGCATTTGATTGATTTATTCTTGAATTATTATCTCTGCGTTGAATGATTAATCTCTGATTCCTTGGCTCCTGGCGAAAAGGGGAAAAATCATTTTTCTTGGCATCTTACCCAACCTTCACACCACATTTTTCTTAGCGTTTTACACAACCTTTTCACCCAGTTTTTACACAACATTCTGGTTTGGATTTTCTTGTTCCTTAGTCATGGATCTTATTGTTATTTACACAATGATATTACATTTATTAGACTGCGAATTTACCATTTATTAGATTGTGAATTTATTAGACTTATTAGACTGCGAATTTACCATTTATTAGACTGTGAATTTATTAGACTTATTAGACTGCGAATTTACCATATATATATATATATCACGTGATTGCGAATTATTACATTTATTAGACTGCGAATTTACCATTTATTATATCACGAATTATTACATTTATTATACTGCGAATTTACCATTTATTAGACTTCAAATTATTACATTTATTGGACTACGAATTTACCATTTATTAGACTACAAATTATTACCATTTATTACACTGCGAATTCACCATTTATTACACTGCGAATTTACCATTTATTAGACTGTGAATTTATTAGACTGTGAATTTACCATTTATTAGACTGTGAATTTACCATTTATATATATCGTGTGACTGTGAATTTAATATATATTGACAACGATTTTATATATTGTGTGACTGTGAATTTAATATATATAGACACTGATACCATTAATTTAAATAGATAGCTATGTCATGTGTTAATAGACATCAATTTCATGTATTGTGGGACAACAATGCCATTGTTAGGCAACGACTTTATTATTATACAACATTTGGTTAGATAGTACATTTGTTAGATAGCATTGTTAGAAAGTGAATCATTGTTAATATAAATCTCAGAAATGGAATGGATAACAATATTATAATAGCATTAATGGATAGCGATATCATAGATAGAATATCAATATTGATAGACAACATATCAACTCTAGACAACATATTGTTAGCAACATCTAATTACTAGTCAAACACAAAAGATTCCTCTTGGCTAAAAATATAGTTCTTATAAGAATCACCTTTTACTTTAAATCAGAAAGGTATATAGACAGACATGACTAGTATGGTTATAATGGATCCATCCTTAGGAAAATACTTATCTAATATTTGGAATTGGAAAATAGTTACCATGAACTAATTGTTTTGATTATAATTTTTTTTAATATGTACAAATTGTTGTAGTCAAAGTGTCACCATGGAATAACTAGTACATATAAGAGGATATACCTCTTACTATGCTAACATAGTGTAATTCATCATTAAATTCCTCATTACATTAGTATTAGTATTGATTATGTTAAGTGCATATACTATTTCTCGTTTTCAATGCAAAAAAAAAACAAGTAGTTATTTCATAAATGGTAAAGAAAGATTAGTTTAAGGAATGTATGACTTATGTGGGTTTAGGGAATTAATGTGAGGTATGATGGGTTAAAGATTAGATTTATTTTTCACCACTAACCATGTTGATGTAGGTTGTTTTAGAATTTATTGTGATGTATGATTGTTATAGTAGTCAGATTTCCCTTGCGTCTTGTTGACTTGTCGATTGGGTGCTTGGGTAGTATTCAAGTATTTAGACAGTTAATTTGGTCTCCTAGTGCATTGGATTTAGCTTGGGTTTGAGGTCTAGATATGTTATGTTGTGCCATGGTTACGGTCATGCCTGTTGCCTTGTGACGAGATGATTCTTGATGAGGGGATCTTTTCGCACCCTGATGGATATATGCGAATGATAACCCGGCCGTAGTCTTGTGCTTCTTGATGTGGACGTATTATTTGTTGTAATTGATGTTGGTACTTGGTTCTGTAACACCTTAATGCATTTGGTTTTGCATTCCATAGAGGGTTCTAGTTACTGGTCGTCGAAGTTGTTATGTCAGGTTGTTGATGTTGTCCTTTAGCTTGTAGGCATGGTCTTGCTTGTGTTGGGTGAGTAGCCATTTTATCTGTCTATTGATTATCACATGTTTCATCTAGTTTCATAATGTGCCTGTATGCTGGTTCATTGTTGTATGTTGCCTGATTTCATGCGTTGTGTTCACCATCAATTTGTGTTGATTAATTGTTGTCGTTGTTGCCTTCCTTCTTAAAACAAGCATTTCTTTTATTGTTGCTTTTGCGTTGTGTCGCATGTAGTCATAACAAATGAGGGGTATTTATAGAAAAGATGATGAACCAAAGTTGTCAAACTTGTGAAACCTGGTAATATCATAAAAAATTCCAATTGGAAGAACATACAAAGGATATTTTAGATCCTATATTACAACTTGGTGAGGTGAAAACTCTACATTTTTAACTTCATTTGAATGAGTGATTTGCTATACTGATAGAAGGTTGTAGGGAAGACTTGCAACACATAATATATCATTAAAATGACCATTATCTACCTGAAATGTTCCAAACCCTACAACACTAAGAGATCTATCATCACCAACAAATATTTTCTTGGTTTTACATTCATTTAGAGTATAAAATATGGCTTTATCCTTATCCATACGATAAAATGCTATAGAATCAATAAGACACTCATCAGAAGAAGTAGGCATTGCATTGAAGGAGAAACTAGAAGAAGAAAGTGCATGTCCATGAGAACAACAAGTAGTAGAATTTATATTGATGTTGTGCTTATTCATCGCTACTTCTAAAGTCACCATCTTCTTAAAACATTTGGACTCATTGATCTGTGTGTGAAGGCGTCGTTTGACAAAGGAGACATAATTTTTTTGAAAGAGATTATAAATGGGTCTGATAGAAGGATGAGAGTTTAGCAAGAAGGGATGTGTTAGATGTGGGATGCATTAAAGAATAAGAGGAAAGACAAATTACTAGATGGGTGGGGGTGCCACATTTTTATACAGAGAAATGGAGACGTCCATCTAGTTGTCTATGCTGAGAAAACTAGAAAATTGTGTGTCTCCTCCACTTCTTGAAGATGTGTGCTTGATATTTCCCTCATGCTGCCAACCAAAATGAACTGAAGGTGAGTTGGTGTCCACGCTCAACAAAAATAGGAATTGAAGGTGAATTGGGTACACGCTCAACAAAAAAAAGAGATGCACACCAGATCCTTTGGTGCACACTCTCTTTTACACTCAACAAACAAGAAGAAACGAAATTGGTCTCTCAATTACTCTCAGAGAAAATGACAAGGACGAATTACACACAGGAAAAATAGTAATGCAATATTCAACAAACTTCATTAGATCGTTGAGAATGTTTTTTTAAAACAATGATAATCTCTCCAGAACAGAAGATGCTGCCTTTTTCTTCTGCAATTATCTGCGCTCAGATTTGCAAGAGAAATTTCCAAAAACTTATTGACATACTAAATCTTACATAGACTTAGGCATCTTTCTTATTCATATGATTTATTACAAAATGATTGACTGATGCTGACATAAAATACAACATAGAATTATTTCTGTTTTTCTTCTATCTTGCTGTGCATGACTTGAATTTGTTGTGTGCTCTATAAGGAAGGTTTGTGTCCTTCATTATTGGTCCAATTCCTCCCTATTAAGATTCGAAAGTGTCCTTGCTTTCATCAACAAATTAGGAAACCATTGCTGGATTGTCTCGATTGTCATCCACTTTGTTTGTGATGGATTTTTTCCATGCTTTTCGACTAGATAAGAAACATGTTCTCGTTGACGTGTGGTTCTAGTCTTCCTATCCAGAATTTGATCCATCAATAATGGATGTTGAAAATCTGGAATGTTGTCCACCAGGTGTATGAAAATGACTGTGTCTTCAAGGAGAGGTGGCTCAAAGAGCTTTAGATTGTTGACGTTGAGCATGTCATGAATGCCCAAATGTGGTGAGAGATCCAACCAATAAGCATTTTTTCCTATGCGCTCCAAAACTGTATATGGGCCATACCTTAAAGGATGCAACTTATGGTGTCTCCCTTTGAAGTGTTGCTTTTCCATTTGTAGCCAAACTTTGTCCCTTGGTTGGAAATGTAAAGTTGTTCTTTGTTTATCATGGCGTTGTTTTGCACGCTCTTGGGCTGCTTGCAACGATTCAGTCACTTGCTTGTGGTGCTATGCTAGTTTATGTATGAAGTGTTGAAATGTTTGTTGGTCTTTGGGATGTTGCGCTGACCTGGACGGAGTCAAATTGATGGGAAACTCTGTGGTTACTAGTGGATGGAACCCCAAGCAGACCTTGAATGGGGAACATCCCGTGGAATAATGTGTTTCTCTATTGTAGATATGCTACAAGATGTGAAGATAAACATCCCATTGCTTATTCTTGATGAAGGAACTGCGCAGAGTGTGAACCGAGGTTTGATTGACCACCTCGGTTTGTCCATCAGTTTGTGGGTCAAAAGCTATGGAAAAATTGAGCTAGAAACCAAGTAATGACCATAGTGTATGCCA
Source organism: Picea mariana (assembly GCA_032191745.1). Classification (NCBI taxonomy): domain Eukaryota; kingdom Viridiplantae; phylum Streptophyta; class Pinopsida; order Pinales; family Pinaceae; genus Picea; species Picea mariana. Next base: position 142,217 of record JASDQU010306520.1, on the reverse strand, counting down.
GAATGTACTCAGGCAATGCGAGTCATGATCCTAAATGATGCTACTTGGTAGACCAAAACGTGGCCACACATGGCGGAACAAAAGTTCAGTGGTTTATGTAGCCGAAGTTGTTTTGTGGCATGGGAGAAATAGCATCATCTGAGACAATCTACACACCACAACCCAAATTGCATCATGTTTTCCAAGAGTGGTCGGGAGGCCACTCAGGAAATCCATAGAAATTGATTCCCATGGGCGTGAAGGGATCAAAAAAGGTTGATATAGGCCATGTTTCTGATTAGATGGTTTGCTTTGCGAGTAGAGAGTGCATGCTCTGATGAAACTGTCCAGTTGTTTGGACATAGTGGGCCAATAGAAATGGTGTTGAAGATGAAGAAGTGTTTTTTCATTCTCAAATTTTTCTCCATAGGAAGAGGCATGCGCTTCTTTGATGAGAATCAAATGATCAGCTGATTGCGGAATACAAAGTTGATTAAGACGATATAACCAACCGTCACAGATGGTGTAATCAAGGAATGGTATCTCGTTGATTACTGTGGGTTCTTGTACTACGATCCAGATCTCTTTGAAGTTGGGATCTGATGCGTACATTTCTTTCCAAATGTCATAGGCTTCACAACGCACTGCCAATATATTCATCACTTATGTGGGTGGTCTGCTTAATAAATATGTCATCTTGTTTGGAGTTCCCTTCTTGTACTTAATGACCAGGTGAAATTGTTGTGTGTATGTAGCCCATTTGAGATGACGTTGTTCCTGTATCTTTCTCTAGGAGTTGATGAATATGAGTGGATGATGATCTGTGTATAGTATGGTCTCTTTGCCCAAAATATAATGGCGCCATTGTTTCAGGGCTTGGAGCAAGCTATAAAATTCCTTGTCATAAGTGTTGTAGTTGAGCTTTGTTGCTGAGAGTGTCTCTAAATGGTAGGCAACGAGATGACCTCCCTGTTTAAGTATTGCACCAATCACAAAATGAGATGCATTGGACTCAATTTCGAATGGTTGTAGAAAATCGAGTAATGCCGAGAATAATGCTTGGTGCTAAGCATAATGCTTGTTTCATATTCTCAAACTGGTGTTGTGCATATGGAGACCATAAGAACTTGTCTTTGTTGGTTAGTTGATGCAAAGGGCGTGCCAACTGTGAGAAATGGTATACGAATTTGCGATAAAAATTGATGCCGCCCAATTTTTTTTCTAGAAGTTGTGTAGAAGTTAAGGCTGGCCATGCAGAAATAGCTTGAACAATGGATAGATCCAGGTGAACTCCTATCAAGTCCAAAATGAATCCTAGGTAGTGTACCAATGTTTGAGAAAAGTATGATTTTTTCTCTTTTACCTGTAGTTGGTGTTTTCGCAACAATGCCAAGACCGTGAGTAGATGTTGCAAGTGCTGCTCCCAAGATCTGCTGAAAATCATAACATTGTCAAGATAAATAACAAAAAACTTACCTAGGTGTGGTTGGAAAATGTCATTCATGAGTTGCATAAAGGTGGCTAGTGCATTGGTCAAGCCGAAAGGCATGACTAGCCATTGATACAGACCAAACTTTGTTTTGAACGTTGTCTTCCAGATATCGTTGTGGTGCATGCAAACTTGATGGTAATATGAAGTCAGATCCATCTTTGTGAAGATAGATGCCCCTTGCAGATGATCGAGGAGATCTCTGATCCACGTGAGTGGGTATCAGTTCTTGATGGTGGCTTTATTCAAGGCTCTGTAGTCGGTCACCAAGCGCCATTTAGAGGTGTCTTTCTTGGGAATAATGAAGGCTGGTGAGGCACAAGGAGAATATGAGGGTTGGATGTGGCCGAAATCCAAGAGTTGGCTGATTTATCTTTCGATTTCTGAGGCTTCCTTTGGTGCTAGACAATAGGCGAGTGAGTTGGGAAGAGTTGCACCTGGGATGATATCAATGGAATGTGAAATTTCCTAGCATGGGGGAAGGCCTTTTGGTGGGTGAAACACGTTTGAAAATTCATGTAGGAGGGGAAGAGCTTCAAGGGGTGTCGGGTTAGTAATATTCTCATGTTTAAGTAGTCTGATTAGACATAATGATGTTGTTTAGATGTTAAGGACATGGTGAGTGGTGGTGATATCAGTTTTTGATGAGGCCGACTTGACAGCAAAGGAAGTTAGGACATATTTCCGTCCCTCCTTTTGAAGATTATATTGATGCGATTTAGCATGATACATCGCATGTCACTCTTGTTGATACAGAAAACTGAGAAGGAGGTATGCATAGTCTAAGGGAGAGAAATCACAAGTCATAGTATCACGGAATGGGCCAATGGAAAAAGTGACCTTGAAACAATGAGAAATCATGATGCATGACCCCCCTTTTTGAACCCATCCCAGTTGATAAGGGTCAGGATGCGGAGAGGTGGGGAGTTGTAGATGTTGTACAAGATCTTGCAATATAATATTCTTTTGATTGCCATTGTCGAGAATGAGCATGGCTAATTTGGTCTTGATTTGGTTATTGTGGGTGAAGAGGGGGATGTTAGTGCATCCTGATGCAGGTTGGGTCATTAGAATGAGAGAAGGGTTGACTTATGTGGGGTTGTCGAGGGAGATTGTTTCTGTGAGGTCGAGAGAATCTATTGTGATTATCTCAACCATCAAGGTCTTATTGGTTCAGATCTTCTTTAGCACACGATAGTCTGCTGAATTGTGGAAATTGATTTTGTGAAAGGTACAACAACTTGCAGTTTTGGATGTGGAAGATGAAGCTGACAAAGTTTGGCTTGGTGGATTGGATGGATGAGTAGTGGAGGTGCGATAGGTAGAGATTTTGGGGCATGGAGCAATCTTTCTTTCGACTGCTAATGTGCCTAAGAAGGCTTTGTACAGAGAAGGACTGTCAAAAAGGTTGACATCCTGCTGGAGAGATAAAACTAAACCAGAGTTGAATTTGATTATCAATACCTGATCTAGTTCGTTGATCTAGAGTTGTAGCCACAACTTGCATAAAACATCAATGTATGCTTGCACCGACTGATTGGACAGCTGCCGAAGTTGCAACCATTTCGCCAACAAATTCTGAAGGTATCCTGGGGGGTAGAAGCGTTCTCTCAGTGCTTGACAGAAACTCTCCCAAGATGTAATGAAGTCATTTTTCAAGGATAGATTGCTGAGTTCGATGATTAATTCTGCGCTAGTCAAGTGTGTTTCCCACAAATTTTGGGAAATTCCTTCGAGCTGTAGACTAGCAATTTGTAATTTGGCAGTCTCTTCCATCTCAGGTGATGTTTTAAAATAGGTGGAGAGACTAAGGATCCATGAATCCACTGTCTCGCCATGCATATGACCAATGAACTTGGTTAATTGAAAATGAGTGTCCAACTACATGCCTGTTGGAGGTATTCGTTGTTGAATATGAAGCAACTCTTGAAGTGCGAAAATATTTCACTACGCTTGATGTGTCTGGGGTTCAATCCTCACTGGAGGCTTCATGTCGAGGTGAAATTGTCAGAATATGGAGGAGATCGAGATGATGGAAGAGAAAAAACATGAGAAGGGTGAAAGACATGTTCTGAGAAGAAGCATGCAGCTACAGTTGTAGATCCCCAATTTTTTTTTTTACTTTTCCTGGTGGATGAAGTTCTAGTCCCAAGGAGTGAACATGATCTAATACCAATTGATCTATGTGTGAAGGAGCCATTTGAAAAAAGAGACACAAATTTTCTGCAAGAGATTATAAATGGGTCTGATAGAAGGATGGATGTTTAGCAAGAAGGGATGTGTTAGATGTGGGAGGCATTAAAGAAGAAGTGGAAAGGCGAACTAATAGATGGATGGGGGTGCCACATATTTATACAGAGAAATGGAGACGTCTGTCTAGTTGTCTACATTGATCAAACTAGAAAAATACGTGTCTCCTCCACTTCTTGAAGATGTGTGCTTGATATTTCCCTCATGTTTCCAACCAAAATGAATTGAAGGCGATTTGGTGTCCATGCTTAGAAAAAACAAGAATTGAAGGCAAATTAGGTACATGCTCAGCATAAAAAAAGAGATGCGCACCAGATCCTTTGGTGCACACTCTCTTCCACACTCAACGAACAAGAAGAAACAAAATTGGTTTCTCAATTACTCTAAGAGAAAACGATAAGGACGAATTACACACAGGAAAAATAGTAATGCAAGATTCAACAAAATTCATTAGATCGTTGAGAATGTTTTTTTAAAACAATGCTAATCTCCCCAGAACGGAAGATGCTGGCCTTTTCTTCTGCAATTCTCTGCGCTCAGATTCGCAAAAGAAATTGCCAAAAATTTATTGACATACTGACTCTTACATAGACTTAGGCATATTTCTTATTCAAATGCTTTATTACAAAATGATTGACTGAAGGTTTGCATCCTTCCTTATTGGTCCGCTCATCATGACCATATTTTCCACAAAAATTTCAATGTTTGTCAATCTTCTTATTTTTAGTTTTTTCTCCTTTGTCACCATTAGGAGAGAAAGTTGTATGAGTGGGTTTGGGACCATTTTCTTGCTCGTTGTTGTGGTGATGATGTTGCTTCTTGGGATTCTTGGATTCATCTTTCTACTAGGCCACTAAGGCTTTGTTGGATATCCCTGCAGTGTTGATCAATCCAAGTTGCACAAGATTATATTTCTATGGTATCAGAGCATCACAAAAGGAATCAAAAAATGGTTTTTGGTAAGCACTCCCTAGTGCTTCTACAATGGCATAAAAGGTAGATACAAAAACAAAATATTCACTACCAAGATTAGCAAGAATAACATATACACATCTATATTTTGACAGATATAGTTGGCATTCGATACACAAAATTCAAAGTGTTTTAATATTAGATAAGTAATATTCAATGCAAGGAAAATCATTTGGACTTAAATTGATTAACTAATTCTCCAACTAGTGATGTTGAATAATATTGTGTTTACCAAACAAAACTTCAAGCTTTTCCCAAGCTTTATTGGGGGCATTAAGTCCTTGAAGGTGAAACCTTATATCATGAGAGATGGACATTCTGATTAGTCCACTGGTTTCTTCATTTTTATTAATCCATTTGAAATACTTTTCACGATTAATGGTTTCTTCTTCTTTTCCCAAGGTAATCTAGTACAATCCTTTACTTCTTAATAAATCCTCCATATGGGATTTCCATTGGAAGTAGTTGGTGTTGGTAAGAAAAACATCACTAGGAGAAGCCATATTAAATATGAAGATAATATGTATTTAAAATCTCAAACTGATGGTTTGGATGGAAAGTTATTGAAAAACTAGGTCATTTAAAAAAAAAAACGACACTAAAAATGGGCTTAGGACGTGAAAGTTATGCCCTTTTGAAAAAAGACATAAATGGTAACCAAAGGGACACATGGCTGGTAGAAGTTGGTCCATGGGCTTACACCCCTCCTAATAACCCCAATTTTACAAATAAGTTGCTTATGAATTAACCCACTTTTCTAGAATAAGCGGGGATCACTTTTATAATGAAGTTACTTTATAAAAGAAAGTTGCATGAAAAATAAATGACTTTAAAATAAAACATTAAAACTACTTATAGTGATTTACTTTTATAATTTAAGTGAAATACACTTTACAATGGATGCATGGAATTTTTCAAAAATAGTAACAAAAAAGAGACTTGAACTCAAGACCTCTTACTTAATAAATCAACTTTTAACTAAGTGAGCTAGTGAATAACATATTGTATTGTTTAGAAGGAGGATTGTTGTTGTTGTTGAAGAAGAATTTTGAGAGCGTGCTCATAAAAAATTCTTTTCACACAAGAATTTTTTTTCTTGACAAAAACAAGGGTTATATCTCAAATATCTTACCCGAAAAATGCAACGTTTCCCTCTATTTGTGATTTATATAGATCACACAGAGTGCATGACAAAGAGCATACATAGACATGCAAACCCTTTTCAAACTTTTTCTGATTTTCTAAGATTGCACAGGGCATGGGGAAAAGATCATATATAGATAAAGAAGAGTATAAATTTGGAAATAAAAACATAAAACCAAATTAAAACTGAAATATTAACTCTACAAAAATTTAAAAGGAGATATTTGGGATTTATACCTCTAGATCTCACTGAAATTGTAGTATCTTGGGAAAAAAAAAACCTTTTCGAGTGAAAAGAAAAAAAATCTTTCCTATAACGAGCACTTTATATTCAATGAAATAGCCCTCTCAGCCCAAAAATGTATGGAAATGGTAGAAACTAGAGATGAGGCAACACGTCTTCACGATATCGATCTACAATAGGAGTTGGTCTTCAAATGAGATTTGATACCATGTTCAAAAACATCGGCATTAAAATAGAGAACAAACACCTTTATTAACCACTCAGACAACTAGATCAAAGATCAAAACACCCATGTTTTCATGAGGTGGAACCCCTACGGGGAAACATCCACGACCCCACCCAATGTGGCCACTTGGAGAAATTTATTAATGCAAAAGAAATTTACAGAGAGGTCTCACAATCAATCATTGACAAATGAACCTCCATGATATTTAAATAAAGATCATGGACCAATTGGGTGTTAAGCCACAGATCAATGTAGCCATTAATATCAAGGAGAATATGAACCATCATATCACTCTATGTTGGGAACATATTGTGACTGTCAAATTTCCTAACTAGAAATGCATACTGAAGAAGGACACTATGAAACAAACTTTTACCTAACGAAACATTAGGCCAAGTTGATCTTAACTAACTCCTAAGTGTCTAAATATCTGAACATAAATAGATTAATGAGATGCATTGATTTTAATGTATGGAAATTTTAGATTGATTTTAATTATATATCGTGGTATTTATTTCAACTACATGCATTGATTTTCACGTACATGCATTGATTTTAGTATTTCAACACTATATTTAGTGTGTGTTGCATTGATTTCAATATTTCCTTTCTTTCATACAAGACTACAATCCAAATTGTGTTATAGTAATTCAAGTTACCATGCCTTCTCATAATTATCAAATGGATAATGTACATGTTGAGCATGTAATAAGACAATCATGTTGACATGTTAGGAAAAAAATAAAGTCATGATAGATGAAAACCGAACAATCAAAATAGATATTCTTTTTTTAAGAACGACAAAGATCATATCGAAAAAATAAAGGCACACCAAATGATAACTGAGGAACATGAAATTCAGAACAATAGAGAGAATGTCGACAAAGAAAATAATATTCGACAAACACATGCATAGTACAAGATGTAGAACTTGATGAATAAGAAAATATTATAAAAGAAATAAGTTTAGATGATATCAATGCCCAAGATGAACGTGTAACTCTCGTCAAGAAAAATGATGTAGAAAATATTGAGATAAAGCCAACTGAATAAACTCAAATTGAGGATAGTATACCTGATGCATTACACAATATGAATATTTTATATCAAAATTTTATTATATGATTGATCAATTATCTAAAGTTCAAACGTGTCATGTGTGTGAGGAGTCATGTGCTAGAATTTAGGTATTTAATATAGATTGAGATTGATCACAATGTAAACTATTTGTAATTTATTACATTCTTAGTATTCACTTTTTTCATCATTCAATATTGTTACTTTATTTCTATTCAACTTGTTCCTCATGTAACTCTTGAAGTATACTTCTGAATAATACTCTTTATGTTCTCAACAAATTGAGGAAATTAAGTAAATTTAAAATGATTAGATTCATCTCAGACATACAACTGCATAATTTTGATCATCTACAAATTGCATCACTATACTAAAAATTGAAGAAGATAGATTGGCATTGATCCTTCTTGATATTACTCTATAGTTTCAACCAACATGGGAAAGTCAGTAAATTTAAAAAGATTAGATTAATCTTATATATATATATATATATATATATATATATAACGTT
>JASDQU010306520.1:99549-109638 GCA_032191745.1 Picea mariana | reverse complement strand
ATCAAAACAACTTAAAATAAAAACGAAAATAAAATAGAGTATACAAACAAAACAAAACAGATCATTTCAAAATGGAGCCACTATACACTCACGTGCATGAGATATGCACGCACTCACCACCATAGACATCCCATACACTCGCACACAGAGCTGAAAGCAACCACCACCACTATACACTCGCGTGCACGGGAGGAGGCTAGGGCACGGGGGAGAAGGAGGAGAAGGAGGGAGATGTGCACGGGAGGAGGAAACACGGGAGACAAAGGAGCCCTAGGGCATGGGAGGAGGCTAGGGCACGGGGGAGAAGGAGGGAGAGGTGCATGGGAGGAGGGCATGTGAGAGACAAAGGAGCCCTAGCTCAAGCGACAGAGGTGCCCTAGCTCGAGAAATGCTGCCAAAATCATCAGTAAGGGAGTAAACTATATTGGTGGTAGATACCAATCTTCCTGTAGAATCCCATTGGTTGGAAGCCCTAAATTTTCAATAGCTAACACTACGTACATGAATGCTTGGTTTTTTCAACAACTATGTTACATTTATTTAAGAAAAAAATGCTATAAGAAGGCAAAGCCCAACCAAGCGAACTAGTGAACAAGCCCACAAAAATGTACCCATTAGATCACTACAAAATAGCTCCAGAACTTTGGTAGCTCTCTATTTTTTTCCTTTGTTAATGGTCATTTTTTATATCTTCATTTCTTTGATTTTGCTTGTAACATTGTTTGAGGATTTCGAGGACTCCTTAGTGCCCCAATTTGTAGCAAGGGAATGTGCTTTGGATTTCTTTAAACCACACATGTGTATAAAGTTAGCTTGTTCCCTGGTCAACACAACAACAAAATCATGAAGGGATTCCATCTTCCAAGTAGTTCCAAAAGAATTCTTGGATGGTGTCAAAACTTCCTAGGCTCAATATGATGATCCCCTTCTCCAAGTGGTGTCCTCTTAACACATTATGCTTCCCAAGAATCCTTCCAAAGTAGTCCATATTTGATTGGGTGAACTACCAACTTTAATGTGGAAAAGAAGATCAAGAGAGATGGAGAGACATAATAAACCATAAGCTTCATCACATATGTTAAACCACTTCATATTTTCATCATCCAGTATAGATTCAAATTTAATCCCCATCATGATTCTAAATAGCCCTCTACTCCTAAAAAAATAGCATATTTGATTTCCAGTGATGGTAATTAAATGGTGTAAGAAGGGGAAATTGACGTTAATCCATTACTACAACATTCATGATACTACAGAATACATTTTTGTAGTTGATGGAAGAAAGCTTTAGAACAATGAACCTACTATGGAACTATGATTTCTATATAAGAAATCTAGTTGCTTTGAGCCCATTAAATAAACTATTGGATAGAGACTTTTGTAGCTTAATAGAAGTGTGTTTACAACACCATGAAGTGACTATCGAATAGAGAATCTAGTAGTGTAATAGAAGGTTGCCTTCAAAGATGTGAAAGATACTACAAAATAGAGACTTCAATAGCATAAAGAAAGAGTGCTTTCACCACCACAAATAAATTGTGTAATATTGACTTGTTTAGCATAATAGAAGTGGGTTCCCACACCAAGAAATTGTCTCCTAATCATGCATGCAATTTTTTACCGCACCATGAATACTTTCCCTAAGTAGGTGATATTTTTAGCGATATCCACATAATGTGAACCAACAAATTGAGCCACAACAAATCCCCTACAGAACTAGATGTGTTGTAAAACTAGACTATTGCAAAAGATTATTGCTATGTTCATTAATTGACTTATATACAAAACAATACTGGTCTATTAAGTAGTAGAAATGCAAGTGTTTGCTAGAGAGGTTCTATAAACAAAGGCATGCCATGAATCTCTCATTAAATCAAGGAAGAAAAACAAATCTAATATTAATTTCATGTGTGTACGAAAGCACTAAAGAAAATAATGCATGGAAGGTAAAAATGACACTAAAGCAAGTGCGTTGAAATAAGCAAGTGCATTTACATATGCACCAAAACTTATAGATAGTTGTAGCTCACATATTTTGATATATACATGAATGAAAAACAACTGAACGTGTTTTTCCACCCTATCTTTGACTTTCAAGTTCCAATATTGGGTGATAAAACTATTTCATGTGATGGGAAATAACATAAGGTAGAATTGGTCCTCCACAATTATGGATAGAAGTTAAGTTAAAGTGGCTACAAAATATTGCAAACTAAGAACACCACTTTAAATTAGTTGCAAACTCATAACATCACTTTATTTGTTCAAAACGTATGTTACACCTATGGTTATAGAATTTGTTGGCTAAGATATTCCTTAGAAACAATATCACACTCTATTTATGGAATACTAATATATCAATGGTAGGAATTTGATTCATGTCAATATTAATTGTAGTAGAGGTATGATTCACAACTTATTTTTATTTCATCTTTTCTACTTGGTTTCTTTGCCACCATATGCTTGTTAGTTCAAATTTGATTGAACGCTTGGTTGATTACATTTAGCCATTTTTTTTCCCTTGTTGCTCTTGGAACTTTAGATTGCTTGAGCATATTCTTGATTGCTCATTCCTTTTTCTTGCTTGGTTTAATTTTTCTTACTTGTGTGCTTATCCTACACCCCTTCACTATCTATAGTATATTTCTCTTGTCATGATATATCCTAACCTTTTGTGATACTTGTTACCTCCCAAACATGCACTTCAAATGTTAAAAAGTCCTTTGAGAAAGTACACTTCTAGGGGCACTTAGGAAGGTTGCCCATTGTCACCTCAACAAATCTTCCACTCACTTTAGGCTGTTTTTTTTTCGGCACTAGGGGGGAAACCTTAGTAAAGAAATGTTTTTGATGTAATCTTTACAATAAAATGGATGGTGGAATTTGTCAAGACCAATGCCTATCCAATTGACCTATGGAGTTAGGGAAATTTAGAACAAGAGGGTTAGAATATGGCATATAAGACGTAATTGAGCTATCATTGACATTTGTATATTGCAACTATATGCAACTATAAGACGTAATTTAGAACTATATTGCAACTAAATGAAACTATATTGCAACAATTTTGTATGCAACTATGCAACTTATGCAACTTTATGGAACTTATGCAACTTTATGCAACATTGTACCCTTTATGCAACTTTATGCAACTCGATAATGGGATGCTATCTGGGAATATTGTACCCTTGAAATCACTAAATCATGCATTTACAATGTTAGATACTCATAAATCCTTTTGTGATGCATTGTTTATCAAAACATTATATTAGAGTAACCAAGTAACCTCCCATCAACCACCACATGTATTGAAATTGTATCATCATTACTAAGTGTTGGAAGTGCAACAAAGTAACTTATTTTAGGGGAATGGGAATTATTAAACTCAGGTTCGAACCCAAGAAGTGAATCACTAAACCTTCGTCACTGGAAACTAAGTTCCAAATCTATACCAAATTGTTATCACTACTCATGTTTACTACTCTTATTGTTAGGTCCCTTCTAAGGTTGCCCAAGAACATCTTGAAAATTTATTTATGCCAAATCAACTTATAGGATAGGCTTTCACTACGATAGTTTGTTTTTATGTTTTACATCTAGAGATTTTAGGGGAATGGGAATTATTAGAACCAGGGTTCAAACCCAAGAAGTGAATCACTAAATATTCGTCACTGGAAACTATGTTCCAAATCTATACCAAATTGTTATCACCACTCATGCTTACTACTCTTATTGTTAGGTCCCTTCTAAGGTTTCCCAAGAACATCTTGAAAATTTATTTACGCCAAGTCAACTTATAGGATAGGGTTTCACTGAGCTAGTTTGTTTTTATGTTTTACATCTAGAGATTTTAGGGGAATGGAAATTATTAGAACTGGGGTTCGAACCCAAGTGTTTTGTGCAGGTAATCCTTTGGTTTAGTCCTCCTCAAGTACCTAAAGGTGAAAAAATCATCTCAAGAGTGTTAGGAAATTAAACACTTCCACGCTAAACCTATTACCTTTTTGTTCCTATTCCCTTCTTCCAAAATATCCTCATATTCATTGCCAACAACTCTAGCATGTTCCAATGACAAATCATTCAAAAATTCCATGTAAACTTCAATCTCAAATTTTGTTGAAGTGTCACCTCCATGACCCAAATTCAAAACACATTCTAGTTGTTGTTGTAAGTTTGGTTTTTGAAGAAAGATAGAAGTCAAAACATGAACAGAAAAGTAAGTAGTCTTGTTTCCAATGGAAAATTGATTTCAAATTTTGCTATCACCCATTCTAGAACATCCCAAAGTGCTTCCTATCCTTCCACCATGGCCATTTGGGAATATGTATTCCCACACAAAATTTTGTAGAATCAACAGGTTCTTCAACATGGAAGGAGAGATACCCCTTATTGGATATTTATTCATCAAAAGAGATTCCCTCTACAATCCCCTCTAGGATGAGGCAATTTGGTCCTCTAAGGTCTCTTTGTTATTTCAGTTTGTTGGCATCCCTATTGATTGTATCCCCCCTTATAGATACTCCTTGGATACCACCGGTCACATTCTAGCTCCTTGAACAAGGTGATTAGAGAGGATATCCACAAAAAATACATCTAGGTCAATTGAACACCCCCTAAGGGACTCGACCCTAAGATGGCCTTATACTTCAAGCACTTCATACAGATGAAGGATGAACTTATAGTCAAACTTTCCTATACTCAAATACATTGGATGCATATCCTAGGATTTCTCTTAGCAAGTTTAGGGTTTTCTCTCACCAACTCCCAATTGGGTAAATCATCACATTCCTGGTTAGAGAGGATTTGTCAATTGCATCAATTGCAAGATATTGAGTTAGATTAAAGAAAAAATCATCTTTAGATGTCCCATTTATTATAATATTGGAGGGAGGTTCCATTGGCTCTACTAGGAGTACTGGACTTGGGTCGCTCCCTCACTACTTTTCTCCTCTATCCATATTAAAGATGCATAGCTCTTCTTATATGGGAGGTGTTAGTAAACGAGACATGGCTCTTCTTATATGGGAGGTGTTAGAAAACAAGAAATGGATCCTATAAGGATTCCCGAGACAGATCTCGTTAGACATTTAATCATTAGTCCACATCATATCCATTAGTCCTTCCAAGTTCATTCATATTGATGTTGCATTTCCATGGGGTGGAATTTAATTGGAACTTGTGTTTAATGAGCCAACCATGTTTAAGGATTCCTGAGATAGATCTCGTTAGACATTTAATCATTAGTCCACATCATATCCAACTATCATAGACTCGTACCTTTGTGGAATTGATGCATCTTACCATGGAGAAACATGAGAGTGGATGAAGTTGTATTCCTCATGCAGGCAAATATTTGATGCAATATGCTTCTAGCAAGTGTCAAGTGTCTAACAAACTTAAGCCATGGAACCCCAAGCCCACCAAGGCATCGAAACCTAAAATATTATGCATTAGGATTAAGTCTAGGTACCATGTTTCTAAGAAAGTTCTTGCATTGGAAATATTTGAAGTGACAAATCTGCTCAATTCATATGGATCTGATATAAATGTTTTATTTAAAACTGTGAATATGATGATGGAATACTAACTAACAACATGTGCACATGCAACTGAAGGTACAACCAAATAGGTACCTGTCATATATTTCTTTTTTGAGTGAGGAAAGCTTAGGACAAATGGAGGCCGAAAATGTGACTGCATCTAGTAGATATGATAAGAAAACAAGGACTAGAGGTGAAAAAGTCAGAATAAAATTTTGTAGACGCATGAAATTTTTTCTTGCCGAAGGAGGATCATGCTCTTATGATGATGAGCGAATAGGAGATATAGATGTTCCACTCAGGTATAAGCATCTAGTGAAGTAATGGGTACCTAAGGAACTACCTCCTATAGATGTTGACTTCGCTGTCAACAATAGGACATATCACATTGCACCATCCTCCCTTCATGGCTTGGGGCTATTTTCCATGGATGGAATAATTGTAAAATACAATACAGTAACTGAATTGATGGACTATGTCGGACCATGTTACAATTATAATGATTGGATGCGGCTGGTCCGGTACATGTGAAGTATGTAGAGATATGCACTCGCCACAAATTATATACAACTAATAAACAAGGATAAAAATAAGGGAGAAACTATCTATATTGATGGAAGGCCTAAATCTTCCGGCAATATCACAGGGTTTATAAATAGCAAAAGACCTGGGACAAAAAACAAACAACCGAATTGCATATTTGAGGGATGTGAAGAGAATTGAGTAGTCTTGTGTGCAATAAAAAAGATAGCTCCCGGGGAAGAGTTATTAGTGGATTACCATTTGAATCGAATAGACACATTGACTAATAGTGTGCAGGTCCTTATGCAACACCTCTTTAAGAAACCTCTACTTATTGCATTGTATTTTTATTATTATCTTTAACATTGTTGTAAATATTATCGTTAACATTGTTTTTTTGTTATCATTAACAATTTTTTAAATATTTGGGGGTTCTAATTATATTAGAATGTGGTAGGATGATCATGGAAAAGGGCCAGCCACAAAACATGTAAATGATTATTAATTTCCACTTTCATTTTACGTTGTTTTTATTATTTGCTTATATAACTTTATTGAAATAACATTGCTTTTGCTGAAATTATATGTAGTCAATAGACCATGTGGATCATGATTCCACCGATGAGGAGGGGTTTTATTCTTGCACTGATCTGATGGTCTCAGTAAAAAAAAATCATTAAAGCTAACAAGGAACTATTTATCTTGTTAGAACATCCATAACAAACTTTGGATGTCAAAGAAAGGATCAAGCTCCTTATGTCACAACTTAACACATATAAGGTAATAACCATAATTTTTTTTTTTTTTTTGTTTAATGCACTCATATGTTCAATTATGATACTTTTTTCTTTAACTTTTACATTATCTCACAAAAAAATGTTTACTTTTTTATAAAGGAATATTTGGAGCCTGTTCAGCCCAGGGTTGGTAGTAGTGGCGCTACAGAGACGCTATAGAGTCCTGATGCGGGCGGTCATACAACTTCCAGAGCACTATTTACTTCTCAATATTCCACACCTGATTTAGATAGGATCCATGACACACACTGACATGAATCCACACCTCGATTAGAGTCTAGAGAGGGTGGCAAAGATGAGGATCATAGTGATGTGGTTGATATGGATGCATTTTCTGGAGCTAGACGTGTGACAAGAACAGGGACCCTTCCGTGCACATTTTTGGTCGACGATAATGGAATTCCATTAAATCAATCAAGACTCCCAGGTAGTTTTAATTCATATTTTAATTGTTTAATGTTGCCCTCATATAGAAATCATCTATATTATTAATTTTAAATTAATGATCATATCTTTTGTGTGTAGGAACTGACCTTTTTTATAGGAGCGTAGAGAGAAAGGCCTTGTATATTTTTGGGGCAACCTTATGCATGAGGTGGAATTTCCAAAATTCCAACCTCAAAAAGGAACTTATGAATTATCTTGAAGGCCTCTTTGGTGTAGACACATTCAATACAAAAGCGGTCACATCTGCAGCCGGTGAATATTCAAAATATACCCGGGATGTTTATAGATGAAGCTTGGCAAGAAATCCTAGGTATGAGCGTCCTCCATCAATTCCAGAGAGAGAGTGGAAGGCGATCATTGATGATGAAAAATAGAAGATTTTGAGAAAATCAAGAGAAAAAATAACTAGTACACCAAGGTAAATTACAATTTTTTGAATTCAATCCTAGCTTTATGTTTCTTTAGATCTAAATAAAAGTGTGGTTATATATAACATACTTGAAAATTTTGATGATAGGTTGCTTGACACTTCGAAGGCAACCAAAGTGAGGATTTCCAAACATGGCCAACACAAGCTAGGCGCGGGTGAATAATTGAGGTTACAGTCACGAATCATAAGCACGCAAACATCTTAAGAATATTAATTGTATCACCTTACAACTTTAAGGTAATTACAGCCAAAAGCATTAAAAAACCATACCCTTATGCAATGCAGGGTGATGACTTCGGAACTGGAACCACATAGGAAGACCTCCAACTTGGTTACAAGTACAATTATAAAGCCATGGTTGATCGAAGGAAAAGCATGGGGTAGACCCCAAGATCCAATTTGCTGGATAAGGTAAATAAAAATCAGTCCACATTAACCTTTYGTTACTTATAAAATACGTGAATGTTTGATATCGTCCATAACTTTATGTATTACTTTATTTTAATCAGGGGAGCAACACTATCAACCCTACCATTAGTACTGAACAACAAAGYGTTGATAGTCAAACACAACCATAAGATCATGATGCTCCCCAGCAGCCCCATCCCAGTGAGGTGCAACCCCAAGATGTTCCTGTGAATGAGGCCCATGATGGTAAAATGTTTATATATTAATCATATACTTATAAATTTTTACGTTTCAATGGTAGAGATTGTCATAGATGATCATCCTCAACCTGATGATCAGGTGAACAATCCAACAACCATTCCAACGGTGCCAACTATAGGACCAGGTAAATAATTACATTGCAGAGTTTTGTTTTGAGGTCATAATGAACTACTTTAATGATATTTACAAATTGGCCATATAAATTCAATTATTTTTATTTTTTTAGGTGATGGCCCCTCACATCAGAATCCACATCGTGGGTACAAGACCATACGTACTTGGCGTGAAAGGACTGAAACAACATCATCTGCCGAAGAGCACCCAGTAAACGAAGACATGGACATTGATGATTTGCTTAAGCACTAGAAAGAAAAAAAGAAGACTAAAAGAAAGTCATGATGTCATGTAATAATTTTATAAGACAGTTAGATGTACATTATATAGCTGATAATATACACAAGGCTATTTCTATGGCTTGTATATATATATGAATGTAATTTTTTTATACACTTAATGATAATTTCAACTTCTCTTAATGATGCAACTTCCAAAATCTTGTGACATGATATATGCAACTTTGAAAGTCTCGTGACATGTTTCATTGTGTCTCACATGACAAAGAGCATTACCATTATTTTCATTGTGTCTTTTCATTATGTCATGGACATGGTGTTTTATGTTTAAGAAGAGATCTTAGTGACTTCCAGTCCACTTTAGAGCCCCAAAATAAATTTTAGAACCTGTCTCTGATCTAGAGGTGAAGATGGAAATAACATACAAGACGGTTTCATTCTATGCATCCAATTAGCATATTTTGTGGATATGTCAACCTTTGATAACAAAGTTCTTAAACTTAATGTAATGAAGCAGGCATCCCTTTTTTACAATGTGAAATCCGGAACAAAGAGGTATATGAAGGCATTTTTTCATAGGAGGGTAATAACCTTATTGGATTTGTGTAGGAAGAAAAATGTCCCACTGTCCGTTCCATGGAAAATATTGCACTGACATATTAAGATGGTAGTAAGGAAGAATTTGGAGGGGGAGTGGTCCATAGAAATTCAAGTGTTATGTATTCCTATTTATAGGTGGGAAGGGGGAAATATGATCATTGATAATTGAAATTGTATTTAGCAAAGAACTAGTATTCGAGTAATAATCATGGTTGCATTTTGGGAAAGCTTAATTACATGTGACCAAATCAATGAAAAGCATGCAACTATAAGCTGTAGTTTTTACTTAATTTTGTGTAGCTTTTCTTCGTGCTGATGGTATATTGTGGACATCAATATAATTTCTTTATTTCTTAGTCTCAAGCATTAGGAACATTATTGTTCAGTGATTTGGTGTATTAGGAGCACTAGTGCACACATACCTAAAGAAGAGCATCGATGCACCTACACCATATAGGAGCATTGGTTCACCCATACCAAATAGGAGAAACAATATACCAATACAGAAGCAAAGCACTTATGTCTTTTTGGGCTATTAGCACTCTAGTGCACATGGGTCATGGAGAAAATTTTTCTTGGAACCAAAGTGGAGCACTGCTGTATTTTGTGTTTTTTTACACTTGGGTGCACATTGATATAGAAGCATTGGTGCACCTAGACCAATTTGGATCATCAATGTGTCTTGACCAATGTTTAGAACTGATGTATTTTTGACATGTTGTTGCTCCAAT
>JASDQU010306520.1:52790-69531 GCA_032191745.1 Picea mariana | reverse complement strand
ATGTGTCATACAATTGGGATTTGAATGCTTTAGTAATTTGTAGAATTTCTTTGAGGGTTTGAGAGGAAATAACCATATGAGAACCCTATGAACTCTTCGGTCCCACATCCATCATGAAAAAACCCAAAAAATAGAACCATAAGTTACGGCAGAAAATCACGGCTTTTTCTAGAAAAACCTTAAAAAACAATTGAATTTAAAATGCTCATAACTTCACTTCCCGGACTCCGTTTCGGCTGATTTTGTTTTTGAAATTGGGTGAAATTGTGAGTGAAACTTAAACCTGTAATTTGTTTGGGCAAATTCAGCCTCCATCTGCTACAGAAATAAATAAAAAATCACGTCGTCGTCCACGGAAAAAAACCCTGAAAATTGCAGATTTTAAAACTTCAATATCTTGACTTCCTGGACTCCGTTTCAAATGATTTTATTTTTCAACTTGAGTGTTTTTCTAAGAGGAAATTATATTTACAACCTTTTTTTGAAAATTTTGTACATAATTATACCGAAAATTTGTAGAATGTCATGGCCCTCTTTTTTCTTCTCTGAAAAAAAAAAAATCTGCAAAAATAAAACATATTTCCCACAATGTCTGCCAAAGAAAGTGCTTTGATACCACTTGTTAAGAACCTGAATAGATCCACAAATATAATCACCACAAATATTGAATACACAATAGATCCATAGAGAAATATAGAAGAAACCACACTTTATTATTACCAAACCCTTGAGGTAGGGCAACACCATACAATGGATCCTATTATGGAAGGGATCCTCTCTTGTTCACTTGCCTCTTTAAGGGGGCATCCTCCTATTGAGCTACAGCTCACAATACAATAATTCTCTTCATATCCCATTACATTGCTTGAACCTCTTTATATTGTCCTACCATCACCTAAGAACATTCTAGAGGAGGAATCTTCTAGAAGTAAAACCTTCTAAGAAGTCCTCTTACATTTATTATATCTAACTACCCATTTATTATATCTAACTACCATAGTGGACCTTATTTAATAATATAGTGGACCTATTCCACCTTACATTGAATGGACTCCACTATTAGTTAAGAACTTGAATAGATCTACAAACATAATAACCACAAATACTGAATACACAATAGATCCACAAAACAAGATAGAATAAACCACACTTTATTATAAGAAACCCTTGAGGTAGGTCAATGTAATGCGATATGAAGAGAATTATTGTATTTGGAACGGTAGCTCAATAGGAGGATGCCCCCTCGAAGAGACAAGTGAATAGGAGAGGATCCCTTCCATAATAGGATCCATTATACGTTGTTTCCCTACCTCAAGGGTTTTCTCTATATTATTGTGTTTATGTTATGGTGAATGGTTTATGGTTTATTCTTGGTATTTGTGGTGATTATATTTGTAGATCTGTTCAGTTTTTTAACAAGTGAACAGGAGAGGATCCCTTCCATAATAGGATCCATTGTATGGTGTTTCTCTAGCTCAAGGGTTTGATAGTAATAAATGAGATTTTGCATATTGTTCTTGTATATCTGTTGTGGTGCTTTTGTATTCAGTCTTTGGTTCTTAACATTTTCCATGTTTGAGTTCCTTCTTTGAATTATATGTCCTTTTTTATATTCAATTGTAGAACTATACCTATGGTCACACTTTTGATTTTGTATCATATTCTATTTCAAGTTTCATATTTTTTTATTTGTCCAAATATAAATCCACTACTTTCTGCATCAACTGATTTTTTTCAGCAGTTGAGTGTTGGTAGGTTTTGTTGTAAATGGTGTACTTTGGTTGTTTTCTTTTGACAAATGTGTTACCGGAGCATGATTCATGCATATCTATTTATGTAACATGTGTTCTATGGCTGGCATTGTTAGATATAATGGTCATAACTAGGGCTTGGATGTACTTTAGACAATTATGAAAGACTTAAATAGAGACAATAAATGTAGTCATTAAAAGATTAGGTATATGAGATTTACACACCTACTCTCTCTCCTACTATTTATTGAGACATTACAAAACTCAATATGAATGAATCATGGGGATTCACCTAATTATGTAAAAACACATCAATATTTTAAAGTGGTCCATGAGCTAATTATATCACAAAATCATTCAAAATTGGTTCAAATTAATAGAGTTGCTTGATAGAATCTAGTGCCAATTAGAAGATAAATTAGACGGCTTCGTTATGAAATTAAAAGATACTGAGGAATTACCATGATTATCTTCTGAACACTTCTGGAGATGGAGTTAATGTGTTTATGATGTACAATATGTTGAAATTTTATTTCATTTTTCAATCAATAAATCTTTTTTCAATTGAAGAAAACATGGAACATTTCATGCTTTTTCCTAGCTTTGTATTTATATCTTTGTGCTTCCATTTGGTAAAAAATGTTGTCTTCTATTGTAACTTGTAGTTTTATCTTTAGGTTTTCTTTGGTAGTTTGACTACCTTACTTTGTGATAATGTTTTAAACAACTCAATTTTTCTTGATTTTCATTTCCATATGCTTCACTAATGATTGTCATTTTATGTCAATAAATTTGGTTTCTCTTGATTAGAAAATAAAAAAAGTTTATTTCAGGAAAAAATTATTTGTTGTGTTTTGGTTGTGAATAAATCAATGAAAATGATTTATTTTCAAGATGTGGTTGACGTTTATACATATGTGGAGAGGGGGGGTCCTCTAGTATAGTATGAACGATGGATAGAAACATGAGAGCTCCATGAAATATTTTATAATTCTGTGAAAGATTCGCCAAGACTTTTAAAAGGTTTTATAATTATGTGAAAATTAGCCACAATTTTACAAGATTTTATAATTTCGTGAAAGATTTGCCCAAATTTTACAAGATTATATAATTTGGAGATAGATTCATCAAAAAATTATACATGCATATTATGTTATTGATAAAAGATCCTTCACACTTTCCCATGTGTCATGGGGATTCTCCCATTTATTATACATATAAATTTAGGGGGTCCTTAAAATTTTCCCTAGCATGTACACCCCTATGCCTACTCCCAATAGGTCTTGGGAATCCATATCGATGGACTGCATGTCATGCCTTCCTTCAACCAAGCAAGGAAATTACTTTGTTTTTGTGTTTGTTGATCGATTTTCCAAGATGGCGATTATGGTTGCCTGCAAGAAGAGCATCACAACGAAGGCCATTGCCAAGTTCTTCTTCGAACGAGTGTGGGTACATTTTTGGATACCACAAACCATCATCTCAGATCGGGACATCCATTTCCTCAACACATTCTGGTTGATCCTTTGGTCACTTCTAGACACCAAGCTCACTAAATCCACTGCATTCCACCCCCAAACGGATGGCCAAACCGAGGTCGTCAACAAGATGATCGTGCATATCTTGTTCATGTGCAATTCCAAGCATATGTGCACATTGGACAAGAGTCTTCCCTATGTTCAGAATAGTTACAAAAAGCCATACATAGCTCAATTGGACACAACCCATTTCAGGTGGGGTTGGGATTTCAACCATTGGATCCCATGGATGTTAAACTACCCCTTGCGTCCACACAGGAAGAATATTCCCATGCTCAAACAAAAGCTGACAAATCCACCTCGTTTATTGAACAAATCCAACACATCCACCAACAAGTTCAAAATATTTTGCAGAAGTCCAATGCCAAGTACAAGCAATGCCATGATCAACATTGGGTGCCACACAAGTTTTAGGTGGGAGATAAAGTTCGGTTGCACTTGCGGAAAGAATTCCTTACAGGATTGTTGGAGATACTTCACACACACCTAGGATTAATTTTTCCTAAGGTTTTTCCTTTGTTTATTAGTCATTATACAATCTCCTACATTTTACGGAGAATATTCCTTTTCCTACATTCTAGGGGAATATTCTCTTTAGTTCACACTTCAGTTGGATCAGTTGAGTGGAGTTTTGATGCCACATTGGTTCCATCTGTTAGAATATAATGGATGTGCTCATTTTACCATTGACAATATCTCTATTGTCACCCAACCATAGGTCGAAGCCACCCTCTGAGCACCTTAACCTTGACAGAGAATCACTCCGGAAGAAAACCCTAGGCTAGATAGCCAAACAAAGGGTAGTTCTCATTTCCCCAAGGATACTGCACCAACAAGAGCTGATCAGATATTCCAAACCCTAGCCAAGAGATATTTAAAGCCAAAAAGTAATTTCTAGCTACAGCAGCTGCACTGACAGCTCTCCTCCAAACCTGCACACAAAACTGGGCACTGCAGTGCGCACAAGTGTTGCTCTGCAATTCTAAGATTGCCCTGCTAGAATGAAGACTGGCCTCATGTATTTATAGTAATTTTGGCTGACTGCCTGGGCCGACTTCTCATTCTGGGTATCTGTCTGTTTAGTATATTATTATTTCTTCTGGTTGACCTCTTCTCTTGGAGTCTAATAACCTAATACAAGTTATCTTCTTCAGCCGACACGTATTCTAGGGTTATTATCCAACTCATTAGGGTTTCTTCTTTCTTCTTGGAATATTTTATTCTCGTCAGGTATACACGTGGAGGTAAATACCTCCTGCAACTACCATAATATCAACACTTGCTCCTAGCTAGGGAGGTATTACAGGTAATGGTCTTCAGCACAAAACATACCATCCACCCGGTAGCATCAACATAGTCATCTAGACTATCTCATGACTAGATCATGAGCATCATCATCACCATCAGTGTCATTAACTGCATCATCTCCCAAAACCAGACTCCATCTGAGTAATCAGACATGATGATGGATAAGTCACTCACACCACAGAGTGATACAAGAGCCATTCTTCTAATCTGGACATATGTCATAGAAGAGTAGATGCTCTGAACCATTTTCTATCTGGGAAATCTCTATCCTTTAATCATTCATCTGGATGATAATCATTTACCAAATTGTTGATAGTATTCAAGGTAATCATAACAAAATAGAACACAATTGTGTCTATCCATAGTAGTACATAACTACAATCCAGTGGTACACTACCACACCAAGTAGCAAACAAGTACTTGATCAGTAACGTATAGTCACGAACAGTGGAACACATCCACCACAGTAGTATACATCTACTGTCATATAGTCTTCATAACAATCATCTGATATCAACCTGCATAGAAACAATGTTATGATATAAACTGAATCATCTGGGCCAATATTTCACTCAAATCTATGAGATTTGAAAGAATATTTTCCCTTAGAGTAGAACATCAATGATGGTCTATCTGCCTTATTCTTCTCAAACAAGGAAGAATGTTTTTTCAGATTTTTGAGCCTAGACCATTCCTCACCCTAGGTCATTCCTCCGACACTAAACAAAGTGTAACCTGGAGAGAATGAATCTGCCCATAGGAATTCCTATCCTTGATTGTTGATCCTGGACCATTCCCCACCTTGAGCCATTCCTCCAGCACTAAACAAAGTGAAACCTGGAGAGAATGAATACACCCTAAGGAATGACTGTCCGGACCATTTCCTCTATTAACCACAAGAGGAAAAGACTGTCCTATATCAACCTCCAAAACAGACCATTCCTCATGTTAACCACAATGAGAAATCGTTGTCTGGCGAGGCGGGCTAGTCTTCTTGAGTAACCCTCAAGAAGAGAGACTGCCCTAGACCACTCCCCATGTTAACCACAATGGGAAGTTGATGTCTATGATACATCAGCAAACTGGACCATTTCCCATGTTAACCACAATGGGAAGTTGATGTCTATGATACATCAGCAAACTGGACCATTTCCCATGTTAACCACAATGGGAAATCGTTGTCCATCAGAAATCTCATTCCACTTTCCGAACTGGAAAGAATCTGCTCATCCTGGACCATTTTTCGAACTGAAAAATGAATGTCCAATAATACATTAGTTCTCCCTCCCAACCTGGGAGTCTTCCTTTTTCAATAAGGAAGTCGTCTCCATGAGCTCCATAATGAGTACGCAAACTCTTTTATCTTGGATAGAAGCTTTACCAAAATGTCTTCTTATCTACTCATCTGTAGAGATATGTATTGGAGAACCACTTTCTCCTTTCTGGACTTCAACATGGATAATGTAATGCTTGATTTCAAATGTACTTTGGTCTGGAACACTGGTTTTTCTCTGAAGGGTTCATGTTTCTCTGATCAATAATGTATATCACTGTTGGAACACTGGGACATATCCATGTGGCACTTCTTCTGTCATCATGAGATATCATCTTGATACAGTATCTCTGTCATAGAAAATCTTCACCACACTTCTGTTGTGCATTGGAGGTTCTCCACCAAGTTATCTTTTTCCATCTGCATATAAGGGTCTCTTTCTAGTATGCCTCAAATTATTGAGGTTGCTCTTCATATGCTCTTGGTTCAATTGTTCTGGAGAATGGTCTTTGCATTTATCTGATGTAGAACTCCAACTCATGGATGTTGCGGATGATATAATAACTTATGTAGAGATATGTCTGGTTTACTGGAACAAGTGGTCATCATAGTCTTCTCCCTCCATCTGGGAGAACCTCTAGTTCTGGATCTTGCAAATATTTTATTCATAAGTCTTCCATACACTGTTCTTCATCACAACTTTCAGTTTCTTCTTGATTTCTTTCATATCAGGCTGGTAATCTTGTGTTTCTCGATACAATGACTGGTTGTTCAGGCTTCTCTTCTTTCTTTGAATCTTAATGTTCTTCCTTATGTTTTTCTTTAGCTCTTGGGTCCATGGAGTTTCTTATAGATTCCATGCCCTAAATATTCCATTTCTTTCTTTCATCATAGGATCACGGATGTGGATGGACAACCAGGGATACTTTAAGGCTTCTCTTCGAAGAAGTCTTCTTCTAAGGTCGAATTGAACACGTACTGACTTTCATGGCTGCTACCATGGATATATACTTCATCATCTTCAATGGATCATAGGATTAGCTCCCTCCTAATCCTTTCTCCATGCATGCTCTTCTCTTTTGTGATGTATAATAGGCTCCCTCCATCTGGGAGAGTCCACGCTTCCATCTGCATCCTTTTTTTCTTCTACAAAGTGTTATAAGTCTTTCTCCAATTTCCTCTTGGTTGTTGACTTCTTTCTGTCTTGCTTCTTCTAAGTCTCTTGTAATAGCTTCCACATGATTTGCTTTATGTATTTCATATTGACTTGTATAATGATATCAATCCTTATCTTGTTGTTCTTCCATAGGTATAGTTCTTCTTGGAACATATTATCTTCTAAGAGATAGATATATATACAGAGACTATACAAACAAGATACGTACAAGAACTAAGAAGAGTATTATTACCTTCAGAAGAAGAAGTCTCTTTCATCCTACTTAGTCTTCTTTGTAGGTTCCTTTTCTTCGGAAACTGATGCTTCGTGTTTCTCCTTCCTTTTCTTTATCTTGGGACAATGATTCTT
This sequence comes from Picea mariana, assembly GCA_032191745.1. NCBI lineage: Eukaryota > Viridiplantae > Streptophyta > Pinopsida > Pinales > Pinaceae > Picea > Picea mariana. The sequence goes on along the minus strand of JASDQU010306520.1, from coordinate 62,136 downwards.
GTAGTGACCATACTTTCTATAGTTGAAGCATTGTACTTCTGAAATGTCTTTCTCTTGATTTGGCTTCCTCCTTGAACCAAACTTCCTATTGTTCCTGAAATTCTTGAGTCTTGTTGTGAAGGCTTGATCATCATACTTATTTTGGGGTTTCTCCTTTGCATTGATCCTGGATTCTTCTTGAGCACAACAAGTCCAAATTTCTTCAAATGTAGGATACTCCTTTCTTGTGTTCATGCTTGTGGCAAATGCATCCCATGTCTTGGGAAGACCATTGAGTACTATGTTTACCAATTCTTTATTTGAAATGATCTCTTCAATAGCTTGTAGTTGATCTATTAACTAAGATATCCTCACAAAGTATGATGTTATGTTGTCGTCATCATTCATCTTCATGTCACAAAGCTCATTCTTCAGACTCATTACTTGTCCAATGATTCTGACTGAGAAGAGGTTTGTTAGGTCATCGTACATCTTCTTCGATGAGTCAATACAGGAGATGTAGGGTATCAAGTGGTATTTTATAGAATCCACTATGATACTCATGGCATTGATGTCACCATCTTTGAACTTCTCCATAGCTGCAATGTTCTGTGGTTCCTTCTCTTTCCCTTCTTCAAACTCTGGTTTCACGATCTTTCCTTTCACGATATCCAGCACTTTATTCTTGGCAAGGATGAGATCAATCCTTGTATTCCATGCTCTGAAGTTAGAAGCTCCATATAACTTGTTCTATGACTTCATAGAGTAAGTCATGGCTGCTTTGACTTGGTCAACCCTAGATTTGACCAAAATCTCAAACTTCACGTCTTGGCTTTTTGAGAGTACCAGGAGATGCGCTAGGCTAGGGTGCATTGATCTATCCGGAGATTAGGTCAATCCCTTCTTTTAAGGTGCCTCAATAAGAGGATTAGGGTTTCTACAACTGCACCTTCTAGTAACCCTAGCAGCGATGCTATGGTGACTACTTCTGCTAGAAACCCTAGCAGCAGTTCTTTCAACGAGCTTAATATCCTTACGACTATGTTTCCTTCCAGCAGTTAGACTGAATGAAGGAGATGTGGGCCCATAACCTGTTAGAATATAATGGATGTGATCATTTTACCATTGACAATATCTCTATTTTCACCTAACCATAGGCCGAAGCCACCCTCCGAGCACCTTAACCTTGACAGAGAATCACTTCGGAAGAAAACCCTAGGCTAGATAGCCAAACAAAGGGTAGAGCTCCTTTCCCCAAGGATAGTGCACCAATAAGAGATAATCAAATAGTTCAAACCTAGACAAGAGATATTCCAAGCCAAAATGTAACTGCTAGTTGCAGCAGTTGCACTGACAGCTCTCCTCCAAACATGCGCAAAAAACTGGGCACTGTAGTGCGCATAAGAGTTGCTCTGCAATTCTAAGGCTTCCCTACCAGAATGAAGACTGGCCTCATGTATTTATAGTAATTCTAGCTAACTTCCTGGCCCAACTTCTCATTCTGGGTATCTGTCTGTTCAGTATATTATTATTTCTTCTGGACAAATTCTTCTCTTGGAGGCTAATAACCTAATACAAGTTATCTTCTTGAGCCAACAAGTCTTCTAGGGTTATTATCCAACTAATTAGGGTTTCTTCTTGTTAGGTATGTGTTATATTCTTTGCATGAATAGTAGTGTCTGAGCGTATGCGCCGGTTGCGCAGGGGGGTTAGAGGAAAAAAAAAATTTGCCTCGGGAAACGTGTCATGTATTTAAGTGGTTTTTTCGGCACATGGTTTTTTCCTATGGTTTTCTATTTCCAGTTAAGGAATTAGGGTTTTGGACTAATCCAGGTCATTGGGTTAGGGTTTTGGATGTCGCTGGCTCCTATATGTATATTGTATTGTAAACAATGTAACACAATGTATGAATATAATATATGTTGGTTTTCCCAGTTTGGGTTTCCAGGGGAAAAATATCTGTGTAATGTTTGCATTTGCCATTGCATCTTTTCTATTCTTTTTTGAATATTTGTTTACAGTAGACATTGTACAAGGTTAGAATTTACACTTCTTGCTTCCTGGAATATTCTCTTCTCGTCGGGTCTACACGTGGAGGTAAATACCTCCCGCAACTACCATAATATCAACACCATCACCATGTAGCATTGGGATCATCACTTCTAATGAAAATTGTCCTTGGGATTATAACCAGAGTGGTGCATTATTGATGCCTTTAGTCAGTTAACTTTGCACTGAGAGGCTAGTTGACTTAGACTAGGTGGCAATTGACTCTTGTAACTATTAGTGTGTGTCCAGATCACTCTAGACCACCACTATAGCGCATTGGATTCTCTTCCAGTGCAAATTAGTTCAATTATACATAGTATATCATGTGTTAATTATCATTCATTCATTTATTTAATACAATTATTGATTCTATCTCTCTCGTTTTTGTCTTTTCTCATTTCTTCTGCAAATTGTGTATGTCCTTTGCTAGCTAGATCTTATCTGTGCAGGTTCATCCACATTTACAAGGACCCCATCAGAGGCTTCGTCCACTCCTCTATGTAAATTACACCATCACCACAATGCTTTTGAGCTCAACATTCCCCCCTTCATTGGTTTGCACCTAGTATTTAATGTGGACCTCCTTCGGCCATACTTTCCACCATTATTGGACACCTCAGAGATAATAGAACAATTGACACCGACAGAGATCAAATATGACTTCATGGAACATGCATCCAATTATCATATCATGGACACATAGGTCGAGGGCACTTGCCAACATAAGCTTCAACTTTATCGTGTTGTCAAAGCAGGGCAGCTCCTGCACCAAGGCAAGTGGCTCACCCGGGGCCAAAATCAACATAAATTTCCTCATCTGATGGGGGAAATCAACAAAATGGAGACCATTGTTTCCCAATGTGGGAGTATTGATCCATATGGATATCGGTGGCCACCCACCTATTCCAACTGGGTCACATACAGTTTTCATTTTGGTTGTTTTCTATATTTTCGGGTCCTAAACTTATGGGGCCATTTTGAGGCCCTAAACAACATTTTTTGGGATCGCCACGATCACATTGTGGAAAATGTTAAAGTGTGACAAAAACATGTGTAGTCCTCGGATAGACCTTCCCAACGGGCTATCATGCACCTAAAATGAATATCGTATGAAAAAGTTATGACCCCGAGAAGTTGATGTACCAGCTTACCCCATCAGTGCCCACGTGACTTTTGGCGCTTCATCTCCTAGGGTTAGGTTTTTGGATGTATAGGGTTTTATGATTACTTCTTGATGCTTAAAATTATTGGAGAACTCATTCTGATGGGCTCAGCCATATGCATGTAGCCACCACATCTCTTCTTAGAGATTAGCTACCACCATTCGAGCAAGATTGTTTTCATTCTGCATTTTACAGTTTTAATAGATTTCTTTGTTGAATAGAAGTCAAGTTTCATTGTATCTATGTTATTGTTCACTATATCTCTATTTTAATGTTATAAATATGTGTTTCATTTTATTCTTCTCATAAATATAGATTATGTTTGTTGTCAACAGAGTTATTTCTAAGTTATTTTATGCAAATACTATTCGATGCTTATTAACTATTGCATGCATGCTCAACTTTACCTTGTACTTATAGATGAGTTTCTTTAGTAGAGGCAGTGGTGAAAGAGGAAACAGGGGTAGGGGGAGAAGACCAAATGAAATTTGGGGAAATAACAGACTTTGCTTCTCAATCCATTTTGATGTTGACTTTGAGGATTTTAATCAACTCCTACAAACAAGTTTCTTGAACTTAGTACGACAAGGGGATTTCCAACCCCATCCTCCACCTGAAAGACCACCCATTCAACCTCATACAAGAATTTATGGTATCCATGTACCACCACATGTTTCATTACCTCCCGATATTCTAGCCAATGATGGTTGGAATGAAATTATTAATCCTCCTTAACATCAAGCTCAAGGATGGCCTGCATCTTCATTGTCGCTACCTCCACTTCCTCCTAAGAAATATTCTCTCCATATTTCATCAGAAGCTTCTCATGCCCACTCTTCTCTGCCATTAGAGAAGCTAAAATCTCAAATTCAAGAGACCAAGCCTAGAAAAGGAAAACGACCTACCTAGTTTTTCAATTCTGATAAATCAATAAGGTCCTCACATTCAATCACTTCTCATGTCAAACATCCAAAAAATGAAAGTAAACATATTTCCTTTCAGAACATGCATCCGAAAGAATCAACAATGAGGCTTAAAGCACTGGTTGATGAAGGTTTGGAAGTCATAAATCCACAGGAAAGTAAACATAGGCAAGCTGCCTCATAGAAAAAATATGACTTATGATTTTATAGTGTTATTATGATGTTTTTACTGTTGAGGACAGTTCTGGTTATTTTTTGACAGTGGTATGCTTTGGACAGATTGATTATTCATCATTTTTGGATATTTTTCACATCAATATTATTATTGGGGCAGTTGATGGTATATTTATTTTGACAGATTTGTGACACCTTTTTTAACTTTGAGAACAATCTGATATATTTATTTTTAATAAATATATTTATCATTCAAGAGTCACAAGGGTGTTTACAAATGAATTATGAGTTGATTTGTATATATGTTATGTTGATGGTTAAATGGATGCCTAATGACATACATTTATATAGTTTCCGCAATACATTTGTATATTTTCTTCTTAATGACATACATTTGTATATTTATTTTGACACATTTGTGACACCTTTTTTACTTAGAGAACAATATGATATATTTATTTTTAATAAATATATTTATCATTCAAGAGTCACAAGGGTGTTTACAAATCAATTATGAGTTGATTTGTATATATGTTATGATGATGGTTAAATGGATGCTTAATGATATACATTTGTATATTTTCAAGGAGGAACAAGGGGGATATGTTAAAAGTTAAACAAAAGGTCATTAGGGGGTCCCCACCTATTATTTAGTATTTATTTTATCCTTATCATTAAATATTATTATTATTTTATGAGTTGTCCCATTAACTAAAATTAGTTAATGATTTAACTAAAAGTAGTTGAACTTCTCAAACTACTTTTTGAGAAATAAAAGAAGATTTCAAGGGTCAAGAAAAGGTGAAGTGATAGAGAGAACAACTTTGATAAGGTATGCTCTTGCTTCTTAAGTGAGATTACTTTAATATTTCATTCATCTCTGAAATACATAAGTGCTAAGGACTTCTTGTTGATAGCAGGATCCTACTAAAGGTGGCAATAAGGAGAGTCAAGAAGTATTGATTTGTTGATATACTTCACAAGGTTGATCACTTGTCTCTGATAGTCTGTGGATTCTTATTAGATTTCTGGATTAATTTTCAGTATTGATTAAGGATTTTGTGCAGAGTCAAGGCAGTGGCAATTGTGGCCTGCTATTTCAACTTTCTTTCACTCTTGGTTTCACTTAAAGATACGAGTAGTCTCTGTATGATGTAATATATCATCTTTGACTACTAAGTCTCAATCTGGTCCTCACCTTTTGGGTATGAAAAATGTTGTTGGTTGTATTTAAAACTTGAATAAATAAAATCTTTGGATGGCTTTGAAGTCTCATTTGAGTTTTCTGTGTGATCTTTTATCAGAATTTTATTTCTAAAGTTGTTCAAAACTTTAAAAATATTTTATGTTGTAAATATTTTCTTTTTCTTTGATATGCTTTAATTATAAAAGATAGCATTAATTCAAAGTACATATTTCTTGAGAATTAATTGAAATTCTTGTAAAAGAGGTTATAAATACAAGGTGATAATCTCGAATATTTTTCTCTAGCCAAGAAAAATTCAAAAATGTTGGTATTAGAACAAGGCCATTCCTTTTTCATCAATAGGTCACATGTTGAATAGTTAAAGAAAGAAGAATCAATAATTAAGGTTGTTGTATATCACCACCCATTGCCATAAGGAGAAACAACAATCATCAAGGCTAGGGCGTGAGCATCAACAAACTTACTATGGATCAACATGGAACCAAAGAGAAAACCAATATGGAGGCATGTGGAGGGATAAAAGCAATGCATGGAGATATCATATTAGCAGTACAAAGACATGGATCCCAAGAAGAAATCAAAATCATGATCAAGGAAAGACCACAGTTGGATCCCATGTACACATTCCATTAGGATGGATGGATTCTTGTACATGGTACCAATTGACTACATTTCTTAGTAGGTCATATTATATGGCTTATTCCCATGTTTCGAGGATGAAATATGCCTATGGGGATGGAATGTAATGTACCTAGGAGGATAATATGGGGTACCTAGGGAGGCACCCAAGGAGATAATGAATGTAATGTGGCCATAATAATGGAATAGGCCCACTATGTAATTAAAATGTAAGAATATAATAATAATGGGTAGTTGGCATAAGACCTCTAAGAATACTCATGAGAAAGTATAAATACACATGAGTATCATTGTATTGGAGATGTGTTAGATGTATTGTTTTGTACCAAGCATGGATTGTGGAGTGATTCCTTCCATAAGGAGTAATTGATGGTGGTACCCTACCTTAAGGTTTCTTCTCTCTATATTCTTGTGTTATTCGTGGTGAATGTTTTGGTATTTTTGAAGTTTAAGGGTATCTTTGTGGAATTCTATGGTTTATTCCCTTTTATATCTATCAAGATTTATTACAGAACTTGAACTACATTATTTGGAAAGACTGATTCTCAAGTGAAAGACCATGTTATATATAATGTCTAATGAGGACCCTTTGAAAATTGTTTCTATCAGCAACTCGAATTGCTCATTTGGCACATATGGCTTGTGATTGCAGGTAGTTTTAAATGATACACAAACCACCAAATTCCCGTAGGGTACAATAGAGTTCCTAGTTAATTTTATGAAATATCTTACTCTTGTTAGTCTTGGCCCATAGAAAATTTATGAGAGCCTTCTTTATCTTTGAGTAGGCCACTTTAGAGAAGAGCCAACAAGAATAATAATACATTGAATTGTAGGCAACACTTTAGTACAAATTTGGAACTTTGTCACCATGGCTAACGGTTTGGTATTCCACTTATCTAATTTTTTTTAACCCTATGCATCAAAACCTCCTAGAGATATAAAGGTGAATGGAATGCCCATGAATTTAAAAAATTGGCCCAAGTGAATCCAAGATATGTTTCGTGAAGCTAGCAAATCAAACATAGGAAGTTGGATTTATCTATAACATTGTGTCTTGTCCCATTGGATATTCGACTTTAAGGCCACAAAAAAGGTTTCCAAACATTCCATTTTGTTAAGATAAGAAATATGGTCCTTGAGAATTGCCCAGAAAGAATTACCAATGTAATGTCCATTAATAAATTGAATGAAATTAGGTTCAAGGAGAGGAATACCTCAAATTATACCTAGGTCAACTTTAGATCACATCAAATAACCAAGGGATTCAATGGTCAAGATGTATAAGGACAAATCTAGGGGGCACCTTTCTTGATAGAAAAAAATAACCCAACCTTTTCATACTTTCCTTTGCTCATGGAGAGGTTTCCAAAGTGTTTACAAAATATATTTGAACTTTGTAGATGAAGATGGGCCCAAACCCCAAGTCTCTAAGCATCATGAGAATGATATTTCGTTCCACTTGGTCATAGGATTTATTGAAATCAATTTTAATGAATAAGGCATTGAGGTGGAAGACTGAGCCCATTTTGTGCCCTCCTAGACTATGACAATATTATCCAAGATACAATGCCACTAAATAAAACATGTTTGTTGATGGTAGATGATGTTGGGAAGAATATGATTGATGTGTAAGGAAAGTGTCTTGGCCAAAATTTTGTAGGATGTGTCAAGCAAAATGATGGGCCTCCAATTGGTAATCAACTCTAGGTCCCCTACCTTGGGGACGAAATTGATGAAACCTTGCTTAATCCCTAGTCTCAATGAGTGGTTGTGAAGGGCTTCTTTATACACTTATAAAAGGTTTGGCTCAACAAAGTTCCACATAGTCTTTTAGAATTCATAAGGGGACCCATCAAGGCTAAGGGTATTATCATAAACCATTTCATCATGTGTTGTCAAGAGCTCATCAAGAAACAAAGCTAGGTCACATGCTCTCCTTTGCTCTTTAGAGACCATGTTGTAGACTGTGTCAAGACAATTTTGTGTGGTTACCCACCTTTCCTTCATAAGGCCCTAGGTTTGAAACATTAGTCTATAATGTTCCATGAACCCTTTCTTGATATCTTATTGATTGGTAGTCCACCTAAGGCAATTTTTAAAATGGATAACCTCCTTGGTGGAGAGTGCCTTAAAGAAGTATTTGGTGGGCATATTTCCCATTTTAAGCTACTTTAGCATCACTTAAAATAAATTCCTCTAGATCAATGGATCTCATCCACTCAAAGCATATGGCACAACTTTGCTACATGGGCTAGCTTTTCTTCATGTTATGAGACGCATTGGAGGCCTCGCATGACTTCCTATAGTTCATCGCAAACTCCTTTATTGTAGTCATGATGAATCTTATCAATTCATCTACTATATCCCGTTAGAAAGGCCACAACCTTGGAAATGTCATATTCCTACTAAACTACCCAACAAGAACTTTGTGTAGTTAAGCGATTTTTTTCCACATAGTTTAAATGTAGACTAGGCAATGTGGGTGATCCAGATTTATGAGCGGAACGAAATGAAACATAGATCTATAACACTAACACAGATATACAGATAACAATAACATAGATATAGTGAAACTTAACTTCTATTCAATAAAGAGATATGTTGAAACTGTAAAATGCAGAATGAAACAATCTTGCTCGAATTATGGTAGCTAATCTCTGAGAATAGATGTGGTGGCTATGTGCATTTTCCTGAGCCCATTACAATGAGGCCTCGAGGGATTTTTATCATCAAGAAGTAATCAGCAAAACCCTAGATATACAAAAACTTAACCCTAGGAGATGAAGCGCCAAAAGTCATGTGGGCCCCAATGGGGTAAGTTGGTACATCAACTTCCCAGAGTTGTAACTTTTGCATATGATCTCCGTTTTAGGCGCATGATAGCCCATTGGAAAGGTTTATTCAAGGAATACACATTGTGTTGTCACATTCTAACTTTGTCTACAATGTGACTGTGACAAGCCGAAAAACAATTGTTTAGGGCCTCAAAACGACCCTGAAAGTTTAGGACCCAAAAAGCTAGAAAAAAACTGCCAAGATGAACATTCTATGTGAGCTAGTTGGAAGAGATGGGTGACCACCAATATCCACCTAGATCAGTGGGTATTTTGGTACACATATAGTAAACCAATGTAAATCCTTCTTAACTATGAATCTGTCATGCACTGAGAGGGATCAAATCCCTCGAGGTTGCAAACCTTTCCTCAATT
>JASDQU010306520.1:5731-17336 GCA_032191745.1 Picea mariana | reverse complement strand
GTGAAAATGAGAGGTTCCTGATGTTTATTTATACATGTCCAAGTGACTCCTTTACTTACTTTATGGTGGACCTATAATGTTTAGTTGCAACAACTTTTGATTATTTAATTAATTTGGGGCCGACTTGTAACTTCCTTTTTGCAATCGTTTGGGGTCTTCTTGACCATTACTTCAGAGTTTCAACTTCAAGATACCATAAATCCTCAACTGTGAGGATCCACATGGCATACCACCTATCACCAGGAATGGAATGAAGAGGAATAACCATCCATGATTGTGTTACACAAATTTAATCTATCCTTCATGTCCTCTTTATTTGATCAAATTTGGGTCCCATGACCAGGCCTTCGAGGCATCTTCAAGGGTTGAAATCAATGACAACCAATATTTCAACAATCTCCCCCTTTGGCATTGATGGAAACACTCAGCCATGGCATCACTCATTCTCATGCTTATGTTCCCCTTGTGACCTTCGCTTCTCTTGGATTCATGCTACTCCTTGTTTCCATGCCTCTATTCTTTCTCTCCCCCTTTGACATCAATGAAAAAGGGTAACTCTCCTTAGGGATGCTCCCCCTATCTATAAGATGATGATTTTTATTCTCTAATGATATTTCTCTTCATGGTGCTCCCTTCTGTAAATATCTGATGTATATAAAAAGAATTCAAAGTTTATTCAAGTCTTCATTACATGTCATGTATAATTCTTTGCTCCCCTTGTCTTTTTATGTCGTATGCCATGCAGATCACTGCAGGTTAGAAACTACTCCAAGTTTCTATAGAAGATACTAAAAAATTTCCCTCGGAAGTGGTTTGGTGAAGATATATGCAATCTTCGTTTTTATCCCAATGAACTCTAGCTTGTTGTTCTTCTCTATAACATGTTCTTGTATAAACTGAAATTTGATTGGAATGCATTTTTATTGGAATGCATCACTGGATTATTGGAGATACTAATAGCATTGGTGTTGTCACAAAATATTGAAATTGGCTCATCATGCTTCACTTTTATTTTTTGCAAGGTTTTCTTCATCTAGAGAACCTAAGTACAACATGTTGTTGTTGTAATATATTCTACTTCTATTCTAGATAATGATAATGATGGTTGTTTCTTGATTAACTAGGATACCATAAAATCACTTAAGTAGAAGGTTGCTCCACTTGTAATTCTTCTATCATCAATGCTTCCTGCCTAATTTTCATCTGTGTAGGAAACCGAAGTTATTTCATTCCTTTTTGGATACCATAATCTGAACACTTTTGTTCCTTTGAGATATCTGAATATCATATTTACTACCATAAAATGAAATTCCTTTGGTGTTTCTTGAAACCTTGCAACATTTCCAACTACTTGCATCAAATCCAATCTAGATGTTGTAACATAGAGTAAGCTTCCAATCATCGATCTATAGTGTCTCTAATATTCTTCCTTATAATTATCATCTTCTCTCAACTTACAACTGGTCTGGATAGGGGTACTCACTAGTTTTCAATCTTCCATTCCAAACTTCCTTAATATTTATCTAATGTACATGGTTTGGGAGATGAAAATATCTTTATCTTGTTGACATATATGGATTCTCCAAAAAGAAGGTCAACTCACCAACTAAGGAAATTTTAAACTCATTCTGCATCTCTTTGAAAACTGTTGACTCATCCTATCATCATCACTTCCAAAGATAATATCATTCACATAAACTTCAACTATCGATATGATGTCTTGATCTACTTTGATGTATATATTATTGTTTATGTTTCCCTTTCTTAATCCTTGTTGTTATAGATACCTATCTAATCTTGAATACCATGATCTAAGGGCTTTCTTGAGTCCATATAAATATTACTTCAAACCGCAGACATAATATTCTCTTTTTGAAAATAGGAATCATTCTAGATATTTGATGTATAATTCTTCTAATTCTCCATTAATAAAGGCTGATTTTACATCCATCTCATATACTTTGATTCTCTTGGAACATGCATAAGCCAATATCAATCTGATTGCTTCCATTCTGGCAACTAGAGAAAAGGTTTCTTTGAAATCTATTCCTTCAACTTGATCATATCCTTTTCCTACTAACCTTGATTTGTTTCTAGTTACTTGTCCATCCTCATTCAACTTATTTATAAATACCCATTGTGTTCCAATCATGTTATGGTTCTTCGGTCTTGGAATCAATTCACATGTCTCATTCCTCTCTATCTTATCCTATTTTTCTTCCATATCCTTGATCCAATGTTCATCATTGTTGACTTCTTCAAATTGCTTGGTTCAACTACAGATAATAGTGCTAGATGTCTTTGTTCTAGTGAACGTATAATTCTTCGGGTTTCAACTCCTGTATCTTTATTCCCAATAATATATTGTGGTGTATTTTTTTTTTCACTTGTAGGATAGGTGTTTTGGGAGGTATCTAAAGATATTTTCAATCATCTTCCTCTTGATATACTTTTGGATTCTCTTCCTCTTCTTCTTCTTCTTCTTCTTCTTATTTCAAATGTTCTTGTCCTTACCGCACTTATGAATATTTGCTTCCTTCTTTGATATTGGATGCATATGATTCATCAATATTTACATTTATGCTTTCCATTATCTTGTGGAGTCTCATATTGTAGCACTTGTATGCCTTCCTTTTGTTTGAGTATCCAACTAGAATTCCTTTATCAACTCGAGAATCAAATTTTCCAACTCTGTCATATTCTCTTTTTATGTAGAACTTTCTTCCAAAGACCCTAAAGTGATTGATGTTTGTTGGTATTCACTTCCATAACTCATATGGATTTTTTTCACTGTTATTTCTGAGCATTCCTCTGTTCAATATATGAATGATTGTGTGCACTACTTGTACCCAAAAGACATTACTCAACTTGGAATCATTCAACATGGTTCTGGCCATCTATACTACATCTATGTTCTTCCTTTTGATGACTATGTTTTGGTAAGGTTTTCTTGATGATGAGAACTGCCTTTTTATTCCATCCATGAATTCTTTAGATATGAATTCACCTCCATTGTCTGATCTTAAGCACTTGTTTCTTGAATCCATTTCATTTTCGATGAACTCCTTGTATATTTTGAAATTTTTGAATGCTTCTGTTTTATTCTTGAGGAAATAAAATGCAATGATTCCTATATAATCACCAATAAGTAGCATGAAGTACTATTTTCCATTCAGTCCTTTAGTTCTCATTGGTCCACATAGATCAATATACACAATTTCCAATGGCTTTGTTGTAGAGTATTCTTTTGATCTGAATTATGTTCTTGTTATATTTCCATGTAGGCAATGCTTGCACATAGTACTAGTTGGTTTTGAGATTTCAGGAATTTCTCTTACTATTTCCTTCTTGTTGATTTTGTTGATATTATCAAATTTCATGTGACCCATTCTTCTATGCGAGAGACAACTTTCATTTTATTTTCCTAAGAAAAATATTTCCTTTCCAATCTCATTTAAGATGTATATGTTGTTTGGAGTTCTTACTATTGTATCCACCAATTTTCCTAATCCTTCTTTCCTTATTTGACATTTGTTTGAGTCAAATAGAAGTGTGTGTCCTTGATCACACATTTGGATCACACATTTGAATCACACTCAACAAATTATGCTTCATAGTTTGGACAAGCAAAATATTTTTTTCCTTGGCATCTTTTCTTCCAAGCTTGATTGTGTCTCTTCCTATAATTTTGGTTGAGTTGTCATTGCCAAATGAAATTGATCCATCTCTTTCTTTCTTCAAATTGATAAAATTGTTCTTGTCACATGTCATGTGCTTTGAACATCTACTGTAAGCATACTAATCACTTCTCCTATGTTGGGCTTGTAGAGAAAATGAGTAATATTCAGTGTTGAATTGATCCTTCTTTCATCTCCATATTCTTTGTAGTCCCTATGTATGACTGTTGATATTCTTCTTGTGTTCTATTAGGGGAATGGTCAATCTCCAATCCTTGGCCATGTGACCAAAGTCATTGCATTTATAACATTCTAATTCATCATTCAATGAGACAAAATTGTTACAATTTTGATTATACATTTCATGAGGCTTTCTAAAATGATTAACTATAGAGTGACCTTCATAGTTGTCTCTGGTCTTAGCATAATCCTTGTAGTTTTGAGCTTATTTCCCAAAATTGTTACAAGAATAACATGAACCAAGAAAGATTGTTTGATATTTGAGATATGTTTTGAATGGTGTTGTACCTCTGTAGCTTTCTTCTTGATTTCTTTCTATGAGTGTTTGTTGATTTTGAATCATGGGTCTTATGGATGGTTCCATTCTTATGAAATTTTCTTCATGATCATTGTCATGTGAATTATTGCGTTCTTTCTTCTTGATGGATCCTCTAATGACTTCTGCATAAGTCTTTTGTTTTTATTCTCCTTCTATATTCTTTGAACTTGAACCTTTTTCTATATGAATTTGATTGTATCCCATTCCATACTTATCATGATATAGCCTTTCAGCGTTGATGATTTCATATAGAATCTTGGTGTTGGTTTTCTACATATCTCTTTTATGAATTTCCTTCCTTAATGAAACTATCACTATTTCTAAGATCTTCTTTTATTCCAATCTTCTTCTGAGTATCTCTTCGATTCTTTTAGCTTCTTCAACTTAGAATTTTAGGTCCATAATAGTATGATGATCCTTTTCATAGTTAGTATTTTGAGAGTCATCCTTTATCTTAAGTAATTATCTATTGAGTGATTTGTTTTTCTTCCTTTATTTTCTTAGATCTTCTAAGGCACTCGTTAATTCTACTCTGAGATCTACCTTGCCTTCTTCTTCTTCATCCTTTTCATCATTTTCAAATTCCATGAAGAGTATACTTTTAGTGTTACTGTCTCTATCATCCTCCTCATCTAATGAGTACCTATCCTCTTTTGAGTAGAGAATTTTCTTAAAGAATTTATTTTTGTTTCTTTTCTTGTCTCCCCTTTTATACTTCTTTTCCTTATTGGGAGAATTTTCTTCATCACTATGTGAATTCTTAGCATAGGGACATTTATAAGAAAAATGGCCAATCTTTCCAAAATTAAAGAATATTAAGGGAAGCATAATTTTTACCTTTATGGTTCCTCTGTTCAACTTCCTTACGAAGTTGGCTATTTCTTCATCTTCGATTGAATCATCACTACAACTAAAACTTAGATTTATCATTTTCTTGTTTTTATTTGTCTTCCTAGATTCTTTGAATGTTGCTTCCTTCCTAGGTGGATTATCATGATTTGTACTCATTTCATAGGCTATAAGTATCCCATGTAGTTCATTCATGCTCAGTTTCGCAAAATCTGATCTTTCTTCTATGGCTGAAATTTTTGGATCAAATCTCATTGGAAGAGACCTCAAAATATTTTGTACGACTACTCGGCCTTTGATTTCTTCTCCCAATCCTTTTATAGAATTAACCACTTCATAAACTTGTAGGAAGTAGGTTTCAATTTCCTCATATTCCTTCATCTTTAGTTGTTCAAACTTATCTCTATACATTTGAATCTTGTCTCCCTTTACTTTGGCATCTCCTTCATAGATACTCTGAAGTTTGTGCCAAAGATCATTTGCAGTGTCACAATTGATTACCTTCACAAATAATAAATCAACCATGCTTCCCAAAATAGTTTCTTTAGCCTTCAAGTTGTTTTCATTAAGTTTCTTTCCATCTTTTTCAATTGGGGGAGTAGCAGGTGTCATGTATCCATCTACTACTGATTGAAAAACATCAATTACCTGCGCTTGTAAAAAGGTTTTCATTATTTTATTCCATATGGTATAATTCTAACCATCAAACATTGATACTCCAATCTAAGCATACTCCATGAAATTCCTTCCAATAGTTAGACTATTTCCTTGAAGGACCTGCTCTAATACCAATTGTTGGAATATTGAGAGGGGGGGTGAATCAATATGAGAACTTATTACCACTTTTAACCACAATATTAATCTTCAACTTATCAACAATTTATCATTATAATTCAATACATAATCAACAATATTAGCATTCAATATATCATTCGCAGTATAAATCAACAGTTCTTAATAAACAACCACATAATCACATTACACCATAATCTACTTGGAAACCCAAATGGGAGAAAACCACATAATTTTTTTCTTATATATCAAAGAATACATTCATTGGAAGTACCAAATTCCTAATTCTCCATCTAGAACTAGAAGGAGGCTACAACCCCTTATTTACATGCTCCAATCTGAAGGAAGCTACAACTCCCTGATTCTCCAGCTCCAACCAGAAGGAGGCTACAACCCTGTTTCCTTTCTCCATCCTACGACCTTGCAATATAAGTGTATACCAACCTGTCACTACCACATATACTGTCACTTCCACAATCAATTTCATTTCCAAAATCACTGTCATTGATATATCAACATGTCACTGCCACAATCACTAACATTGATATATCAAACTGTCACTGTCACATTCATTGTCATTGCCACAATCACTATCACTGATATATCAACATGTCACTTCCATAATCATTGTCACTGATATATCAACCTTTCACTTCCACTAATATCCATGCATCATCGAAACCAAATCTACTCTCATAAATCATATACCACGATCACGAACACCATATATCAACCATCTTCAACAACTTTTATCATACCATTAACCATGTACAACAACCTTTACCATACCAAGTGCCTCAACCATATACCATATCACTCATGATATGCCTTAATAATATCATACAACATGTACCATAACATATGCCAAAACAAGTGCTATAACATCAATGGTGTACCTCAAACATGTATCATATCATGTACCAAAAGATATGCCTCAAGTATATGTAAATTCCATAAAGAGGTGCCTCTAAAAATGAATTGTCACATCCATATACCAAGTACCAATGATATGTCTCAAGCATGTATCAATGTTACCAAGACATGAACCTCAACCATATACAACCATGTAACAAAAGGGCATCCAAGACATTCCTTAAACCTATGTCATACCATCCATGATACAAGCCTAAAAAAAACACATAAGATACATACCTTTACTCATGAAGAAGACCTGGTGCATACCATCACAAACCATAAATAAACCTGGTGCATATCATCTTTAGAAAACCAGACATGACAACTTGTTCAAGGAATTTTCACAGATTCATGACTTGTACACTAGAAACTTGTATATGTCTACACCTTTCCTCACTGCAACCTACGAATGTATGTGCCTTTATTCACTGCAACTCGCATATAACCTAAGAAAGTTAGTTTGTAGACTTTTCCTTGAATTCCCTTCACTACCTTAGACTTCACTTCTTTAGACTTTTCTACCTCATATATACCTCAAAAATATTTACCAAAAATGCTGGAAAGATAAACAATCATTGAACTTGTGTCTGTGAAAATGAGAGGTTCTTGATGTGTATTTATACTTGTCCAAGTGACTCCTTTACTAACTGTAGGGATAACCTAAGACATTTAGTTGCAAAAACTTTTAGTTCTTTAATTAATTTGGGGTCAGCTTGTAACTTTCTTTTTGCAATCGCTTGGGGTCTTCTTGACCATTAGTTTGGGGATTCAACTTCAAAATACCATAACTCCTCAATCGTAAGGATACATGTGGTGTACCACCTATCAATGAAAACAGCATGACGAGGACTAACCATCCATGAGTATGTTTATACCTTCATTTACATTTTCCTTCATGTCCTTTTTCTTTAATCAACTTCGGGTCCCATGACCACACCTTAGGGGATTATTCAAGGGTTGACATCAATGACAACCAATATTTCAACAATAACTCTATCCTCAAGTATTATGTGTTGTAGGGAAATACATTTTCTATCTTTACAAGTTTGTGTGAATTTTGAAGATTTATCTGTGCAATTTGTGAAAGTATAAAGGGATCACTTGTGCAAGTTTTGGGAAGGTAATTTGATGATTGGACCTATTCTAATAGCCCATAAATTCCTATGGAACTAATAATTCATTACTTTCTATGAGTTATAACTAATTTATGAGGTTTATAATTATGCTCATCTAAATTTCATAGAGGAGAAAGCTTAGGGCGATAACAATATCCACTATTCGACAATCCTCAATCATGAGAGGAAGCTTAGGCCCCAACTCTCTTTTAATATTTTTCAATGTTGTTTTCATCCCATGCAAATTTCTTTGAAAATCTATTTCCTAGATTAGTAGCTATACTAGTACATATTACAAAACTATGTGTGGAGCCATTGATACTCCATACATATTGATGAAACAAATATAATTATGCACATGCCAACCTTTGGTCAATTTCATGGAGGAATAGTGTCATAAGTACTTGGTCTTCCATAAACTTTGGTAGTATACATGTATCCAAATAAGAATAGGTTCCAAGGTTGGTTTTCTTAGAACCTAAAAGTTCTACACATGCACATCAACAATCCATGAGGTATAATTCCATACAAAAATAGGTTGTTCCATCCTTTGTCAATTCCTTAGCTTGCTATTTATTATGAGTGAGTTTGTTCATAATTAGACTTGTCAAGTTTAACAAAATGTCATCCTTATGAACCTCATACATAAATGGAATCTAGATCACCAATATGTAATGAGTGTATAACATTGCATTCATGTGGTGAATGAGAACCACCAAATCCTTTACCACCTCTAGCAAGTTTTTTAACTAGGTATTATTTACTTATGGTTATTTTGAAAGGTTTGGAAAGGATCAACCATTAGCTCACAGTAGTTTACATTGATTCATTCTACAAATTTCTCCACCCAATATTTCCTGACATAGATTGTAGGCACTAGGAATTTATATTTAGTGGATGCTCATGACATTAAAACACCCAATAATATCACAACTTTGAGACTTCATGGTACACATCAAAACATCTGTATTCTAGATATATCTCACATTATCCATCATCACATGGGAATAAGTCTTCCCTATTTTCTACTTTGTGAGCATAATATATGTTCAGAATGAAATCATTTCATATTCATCTCTATTTATTTAGCCATTTCCCATTAATCAATGTGGGGGTTTGTAATCTCCATTCCTATGGTTTAATGATAAATAGGAGGGTTTTGAGGCTAATTTAGTGAAAATGTGGTATATTTGAAGCAAGTTTCTAGGTCCATTGTTGGTGTTTTATTCCTTTATCCATTACTTGTACATAAAAAGATCTCTCATTAAACATTATTGTATTCAACTTATTAAAAACAACTCGATGTAAATAGAAAGAAATAATACTTTTACTTTTCTTGTCTCTCTTGCAAAAGAAAACAAAAATACATACATTGGCAGTTCAACAAGCTTCAAAAGTCTCTTAATTGACCATTGGGATGTTTGATGATATTTGGAATGATTTATAGGCCTGAAAAATATAAGTCAAAAGAATTATTTATTTTGGAAACAATATTTATTTTTTCTATAAAACTTTAAGGAAAAACTTTCTTTTATCAATGTTTTTATTAAAACTTGCAATACAATCCAAGCATATAGTTAATTGTTCTAGTGAAAAATATTATTGAATGAACAAATTTTAAACCACTTCTCTTCAATTCAAGTTCTTTATTCAATATTGTAATATATTTGTATGCATGGTTAAATAGTTCATTCCATAAGAAAAAAATTCACAAGCATGCTAAGGCATCTTCTCATAACCAATCCTCTTGTCAACAAATGATTATTAATGTATGAAAACATAAGAAGATGAAATCTACTTGTAGAGATCAAAAGAGGAGAAACACTCAGCGAACATTACCCAACGAGTGTTTATCTCTCCAAATAATATAAAGATGAAGGAGATCAATAAAACAACACTACTTTATCTCTTCCTATAGACCCCAAGATGTTATGCACAAAACCATTCAATCACACCATTGTTCTTGGAGTTTCAGTGATAGTTGCAATGATAAAATCAATTTTAAACATAGTTGGGTACTCCAACACCAAGAAGCACTATTCCCTATCTCCATGACTAAAATATCTATTGGAAAGTTATTTTTCATTGATTTCAACTCTAGAAGAAGTCTAGAAGCATTGATGTCAACCACAGAAGAAGCATGTTAACCCCAAAACAATTGTCTAGAAGTGATGGGTTTGTTTGAAGGAATAAGTGATGAGTGTATTTGGAGAAGTATCCAAATTTGTTCCCTTATGGCGTATCTTTGAGCATGGATCTCACGAGAATATTATTTGAAGAAGTCTACAAGAATCCCATAGGTGTGGTCATGAGGCCTGAAGTTGTCTGAGGAAAATGAGGTTGAAAAACATTACTAGTATATGAAAAAACCTCATAGATGGATAGTCCTTGTCATGCCATTTCCAATATTAGGTGGTATGCCACGTAGTTCCTCACAGTTGAGGAATTATGCTCTAATTAAGTTGAAATACATGAAGAATGGTTAAGAAGTCCCTAAACGGTTGCAATAAGAAGTTACAAGTCATTAATTAAAGGGTAAAACAATTATAACAAGTAAGTACATGCAATCCCTAAAGTTGAGGAAATAATTCACTTGGAAAAGTATAAATACACTACAAAAAGACTCTCATTTGTACACATAAGTTCATTGAATATATATCAAGTGATCAAGTGATCTATTGGGTAATATGAGATGTCGAATATGAGGTAGAAAAGGAGAGAAGAGGAGAAGTTTCAGGGTTGTAGGTGTGCGAAAGGTTTTTCTAGAAACCCTAATTTAGCTGACCCCGTGAGTTAGGCTAATGATGTCCCATGAGGAACCCCTGTAGGTTATACGACACTCATCTCATGCAGCCCCGCTAGATGACTGGTCTCTTACTAGCGAGGATGAGGAATATTTGAAGAATATGCTTGTTCCAGGTTGCTAAAGTTAGAGCAAGATATGATTATGCAGACATGTTTGTTACAAATTTAAAGGTATGTCTATATGCATGTTTTGAGAGTTATGTTATGGTAATGTCATGGTACATGCTTGAGGTATGTCTTGATGATGTTGGTACATTTTGAGACACATCTTGGTTGTTAGGGCATATGTAGGAGGCATATTCTTTGGTACTTGGTTGAATCACATCATTGATGTTATGGTTCTTTCTCTTGGCATATCTTATGGTACATGGCATATGGCATGATTGAGACACATCATGAGTGATATGGTATATGGTTGAGTTACATCTTATGGTACATGGTGTATGGCATGATTGAGACATATCATGAGTGATATGGTATATGGTTTTGGCACATATTATGTTACATTATTTATGACATATCTTTTGGTATTTGGTTGAGGCATATCATGAATGATATGGTACATGGTTGATGCATGTTATGGTACAAATTTTAGTACATGGTTGATGCATGCTATGGTACAACTTTTAGTACATGGTTGATGCATGATATGGTACAAGTTTTGGTACATGGTTGATGCATATCATTTATGTTTTGGTACATGGTTGAGACACATGTCTTTATGTTGGTATGATAATTTTTGAGGAACTTCTTGGTGATATTGTTACATGCTTGATACATATTTGGAACAATATTGAAGACATGTTTTGGTGATGTTGGGAATCTATTTGAGAGATGTTCTTGGTATATAATCTATGTGAGTGCATATGGTTTTGTTGATGTTAAGTATCATT
>JASDQU010306519.1:17403-34587 GCA_032191745.1 Picea mariana | reverse complement strand
TGAGTCTTGAGTACGAGATATTTGAAATTGACCTATAAAATTCTCTTTTGATCTTGAAAGTAATACTCTTTTAAAAATATTTGAGATGATCAAATTATTCTCTCCTATTTCTTGTGAAAAGATATGGAAGTATTTGTATGTGATTAAGAATATTGTATATTTGATGTTGAGCACAAACATATTCTGATATTGAAGCCTTCCTTCAATATTTTTATTGTTAAAAGACTTCTTGTTACAGATAAAGATCATTACAGGTTATTTAAGAACCATTTTATTGAATAAATTCAAGCAACAAAGATTTGTGGTTTGTTGTCTAACATTCTCCCTAATCCAAGATATCACATATAAATCTTTCAGGAAAATAGGAGTACTGCCTCTATAAAAATGAAGGGGGATTCATATCCTCATGTGGTTGTTGTTTCAGTTCTAACAAATCTAAACATCAACATTTTTGGCGACTCAACTAGGGAGCCATTTATTTTCAAGATATTTGAGATCCTGTTTCATATCAGATTGAGGAACCAAAGTCTCCATGGTTCAAAGTTTTGAAAAGAAGATTCAAGAGGACTGTTGCTTGATCTAGATGCATGGGGTTTATAAAAATATTATTGAAATATGTTGCAATGACCTCAAAAATACCCAAGAAGCAAAAAAAATTCAAGAAAATGAACTCCCTGACAACTCCATTGGAAAGACTAAAAAATATCAAGAAGATGTATATTATGATACCTCTAAATAATTTCATTCATGTCATGATGTTCCTTTACCTTCTTCATCAAGCCCATCAATGGCTTTAGAAGACTCAACAAAACAAAGAATTGTCTAAAGAAGGAGGTGATTTCATAGAACCCCTTTAAATATACCAGAAGTAGATTTTCAAATGCCTGATATTTCTATTAAATAATTTTCTACATTCTTTGGGAATATTTTAGAAAATGCATAGCAACACTTGTTTAATTTCAAAAGTATATGTCATGACTTCAACCTCACTGAGGAAAACATTACATGTAATTATTTTTACAAACTCTGCAAGGGGATGCTCTCGAATGGTATAATTCATTACTACCTAACTCCATTACCAGTTGGGATGTGTTGGACAATTCATTTGCAGAAAAATTCATCCCAAGATTGCATTCATATGTTTTTGTTGATGCTTTCAATGTTGCTACCCACCCGCCCTCTCCCATATGGACACAAGAAAATGAAGTGAATGACTTAGAAGAAGAGTCTAATCAAAGATTGGAAGTTTTTTCTCAATCAAGTCATATGGCTGAAAATGAAAATAAGAATTTTAATTTGCAAGAAGAAGACTTGGCCTTTCATATACACCATATGAAGATTATTCGAGCAACAAATTTAGGAATGAAATTAAGGAGCCTCCACCAAATATACAAGAAGATTTCATCCTTGCAACATATGATGAAAATCCTAAAGAGCATTGGAAACAAGAAGAATTGGTAGAAGAAATGAATCTTGAGAACAATGATGAGCAAGATTTCCATTCTATGAAGAAATAATACTTTCAAAGCATTCTCAGTGAATCAAGAATTTTGGATGCAATAAAAAACAAGGAAAATCATGAAAGTATTATCACATTGGAAGTTCCTCATATAATCAAAGATATAAACTCTATTGAGCAACCAAGAGTAGATTTCATTGAATCGTGGTTCCAAAGCATTGTTGGTGAAGCAATGCAATCACATTCTCATCACACCTGGTTCATTTTTTCTTCAGTACACATCGAGAGTGCCCCTAACTCATTGGTACAAGTATCAATATGTTCTATAGTTTTGGAGCTCATTCCACATATTAGTTGGATACTTAAATGGATCCATTGGAAATCTACCTACACCTAAAAATGCCCCTTTCTTCCAAGTAAGACAGGGTAGGTAGATTTTATATGTATATAGTTTCCTTCTTCAGTTCAAGTTTTGCACAATAAGGCAGTTGTTATATTGGAATGATATTTGAAGATAACTCCATGAAAGAAAAATAATTACAAGATGACTCCATAGCCCAATGGAGAAGGCAATTGATTTTCATATTATGGGTTCTTAGCAACCCACAGGTCGTCATTGTCCTATAGTTAGAGCTAGTTGTTGACCAAAATTGGTCATCTATATTTTCCCGCTACTGGAATAATACAAAAAAAAGATATTAAAAGAAGAAAATTTTTGAACGATAGCAAGTTCATTGCATATCCCTCGGTCTTAGATTTACCACACATTTTTCATATTCAAAATCTGAGTTCATATGCTCAAGATATCCAGATTTACATTCAAATGCCCAATGAGCATTTATTCACTTTGCGGCAAATCTAATTTTCTTGGAATTACGATTTCTTGGAACTATGTTCATTTTCTTGGAATATCTCGACACCATGTCCATTTTCCTGGATTATTTTGTGGAATGCCACACCATATATAATGTGGATATACCACATAAAATCTTGGGAATATTTTATTTTTCACTACACTTACCTCTCCTCTCAACAGTTAGTTTTTTTTCCACTCTCCTCTCCCTTTAATCCACACTTAATTTATTGTTATATATATACCACACTTATTTTATTTTTAATCCATCGGATGGATGGAATTATGTTCTTCCTTACCTCCTTATCTCTTCATGTTCTCACCTCCATCCGCTTTCTTTTCCGTAATTATTTTCCCTACCCCCTTGCTTCACTCACTCCCCAACTCAACACTCTTTCCTCTCCACTCCACGACGGGTTGGCGTACCGGCCACACTCTCTCATCCTCCAACCCGTGACCCGCTATCTACATATTACACTCCCCTACATCACCCATGTCACCCCCTACCTCTGCTACCCTTGTTTCTCCCCCTCCCTAACTATCCTCACTTACCCCCTTCTCGTCCCTTTCCCTTTCCATATTTTATTCATATTTTAAAATTAAATCCAACAACCAACAACCAATCAATTTATTCCACATAGAAACCTATGGAGAGATGACATGCGGTATCCCACGATTGGATGACATGTAATTTTTATTAACCAATGATATTCCTACATATGGAATCCACTTAATGTGTGACACATGGCATGTTATTATTGGTTACATGTGTCATATTATTAAGCTATCATATGAAGACACGTGGCAATATTTGAGTGGAAGACACATGGAGAAATTTGAGTGGAAGACACATGGAGATACGTGAATAGTTGACTCATCAATGAATGGGCATGAGATGGAATATAATTTTGGTCAAAATATATTTTATTAATTCAATTTTCTAAGGGGAGGTCAAGCTCTTAAGCTCCATAGTCTACTTCTCTTTTCATGTTTCTTACTAATTGTCCATTGTAATTAGCATTATATATAATAAAAACTCCCATAATCCCATGCATGTGGATAACAATTTTACCACAAAAAGTCGAATTCTTATAAAGGGAACACGAAATTCAATCCAAGGGCCAAGATTGCCCCATTAAACTCAATCTACGGTTGTTGAGTCACGATCTTGCAGATGCCATAACTTCAGCTCCGAGCGATGAAATCGCAGAGATTTTATACCGTTGAAAAACTATTTCGACGAAGAAGATGATGGTATAGGTTTCAAGGGATGAAATTGGCTACATTTTCCCCTAAAATTAAAAAAAAAAAAAGCCAACTTCTTTTTTTATGAGCCTACTTAACAACTAAACTTTTCGAGCTCGTATCTTGAGATCCGAGTCGGATTTGGAAAAAATTTATATCATTGGAAAACTAAGACGATGAAGATCACATATGAAGTGGTTTCCATGGCTAAAAATTTTATTATACTATCCAGAAAATTAAAACACAGACCCCCTTTTGAAAGGGAAATTAAGTAAATTTTTGAAAATAAAAGTTTATATGAATTTTTTTATTAAAAATGAAAAGGGGACCATTTGAAAGATGTGGATGTTAATGATGTGAAATCATAAAAGACACTTAATTTAGTCACTAATTAAATCAAATGTTTCAAAAAGAAAATTGTATGGGAAATTCAAGAAGGGAAAATCCTAACTGAAAGATTTTATTTTAAAAAGAGAAGAAGGGCTTCATTAAGAGTTGGATAATCAGAGGGATAGGGACATAAGTTCAGAAGAAGAATGTACATATATCATATGTAGTGAAGCTTTTGATCAATGAAGAGAAATCTCCATCTTCTCCACTCTTTTTCTTCTTCTACACCATTTCTCATAAATTTATGCTTAAATCTTAGAATTAAGCACAATGTTGAGTTCTTGAGTGTTCTTCTTTTATTCTTCAAAAGACTTTCTTTATATTATCATAGATTATTTATAGCCATGTATATGAATGTCAAACATTTTGTAATGAATAACATATTTCATGAATAAAACTCCACAAAGAATTACTTCGGGGTTAATTTCGATTGTATCTTGTAACTTTGAGTCTTGAGTATGAGTTATTTGAAATTGACCTATCAAATTCTCTTTTGATCTTGAAAGTAATACTCTTTTAAAATTCTTTGAGATGATAATATTATTCTCTCTTATTTCTTGTGAAGAAGATATGGAAGTATTTGTATGTGATTAAGAATATTGTATATTTGGTGTTGAGCACAAAAAGATTATGATATTGAAGCCCTCCTTCAATCTTTTTATCATTAAAAGACTTATTGTTACACATAAAGATCAGACCAGGTTATTCAAGAACCATTTTATTGAAAAAAATTCAAGAAATAAAGATTTGGGGTTTGTTGTCTAGCATTCTGCCTAGTCCAAGGTATCACAGATATATATTTCAGCCAAAGACGAGTACCACCTCTATAAAAATGAAGGGGGATTCATATCCTCATGAGGTTGTTGTTTTGATACTAACAGATCTAAACTTAAACATTTTTGGTGACTCAACTGGGGAGCCAATTATTTTCAAGATATTTGAGGCCCCGCTTCAGATCAGATTGAGGAAATAAAGTCTCCATGGTTTAAAGTTATGAAAAGAATATTCAAGAAGACTGTTTGTTCTAGATGCATGGGGTTTATAAAAATATTATTTAAATATGTTTCAATGACATCAAAAAGACCCAAGAAGCACAAAATATTCGACATAATGAAATCCCTGGCAACTCCATTGGAAAGATTGAAAAATCTCAAGAACATGTATATTATGATTCCTCTAAATAATTTCATTCATGTCAGGATGCTCCTTTATGTTCTTCATCAAGCCCGTCAATGGATTTAAAAGACTCAACAAAACAAAGAACAGTCCAAAGAAGGAGGTGATTTCATAGAACCCCTTTAAATCTACCAGAAGTAGATTTTGAGATGCCTGATATTTCTATTGAAAAAATTTCTACATTCTTTGGGAATATTTTAGAAAATGCAGAGCAACACTTGTTTAATTTCAAAAGTATATGTCGTGACTTCAACCTCACTGAGGGAAATATTACATGTAGATTAGTTTTACAAACTCTGCGAGGGGATGCTCTTGAATGGTATAGTTCATTACTGCCTAACTCCATTACAAGTTGGGATGTGTTGGAAAATTCACTTGTAGAAAAGTTCATCCCAAGAGTACATTCCTATGTTTTTGTTGATGCTTTCAATGTTTCTACCCACCCACCCTCTCCCATATGGATGCAAGAAAATGAAGTGAATGACTTGGAAGAAGAGTCTAATCAAAGATTGGAAGATTTTTCTCAATCAAGTCATATGGCTAAAAATGAAAATAAGAATTCTAATTTGCAAGAAGAAGACGTGGCCTTTCATATACACCATATGAAGATTATTCGAGAAGTGAATTTGTGAATGAAATCAAGGAGCCTCCACCAAATATACAAGAATATTTCAGCCTTGAAACATATGATGAAAATCCTAAAGAGCATTGGCAACAAGAAGGATTGGTATAAGAAATGAATGTTGAGAACAATGATGAACAATATTTCCATTCTATGAACAATGAATTCTTTCAAAGCATTCTCAGTGAATACAATTTTTTGGATGCAGTAAAAATGAGGAAAATCATGAAAGTATTATCACATTGGAAATTCTTCATCTAATTAAATATAGCAAGACTATTGATAAACCAACAGTAGATTTCATTGAATCATGGTTCCAAAGCATTTTTTGTGAAGCAATGCAATCACATTCTCAGTACACCTAGTTCATTTTTTCTTCAATACACATTGAGAGTGCCCCTCACTCATTGGTACAAGTATCAATATGTTCTACAGTTTTGGAGCTCATTCCACAGATTAGTTGGATACTTAAATGGCTCCATTGGAAATCTACCTACACCTAAAAGTGCCCATTTCTTCCAAGTAAGATAGGATAGGTAGATATTGTATGTATATAGTTTCCTTATTCAATTCAAGTTTTGCACAATAAGGTAGTCACTATATTGGAATAATATTTGAAGCTAACTCCATGAAAGTGAAATAATTACAATATGAATCCATAGGCCAATGGAGAAGGTAGTTGGTTTTCATATTCAGGGTTCTCGACAACCCACAGGGGGGTCACTGTTTCACAGTTGGAGCCAATTGTTGACCAAAATTGGTCATCTATATTTTCCCGCTCCTGGAATAATAAAAAAAATGATATTAAAAGAAGAAATTTTTTGAATGATATCGATTTCATTGCATATCCCTTGGTCTTAGCTTCACCACACATTTTTCATATTCAAAATCCGAGTTTGTATGCTCAAGATATCCAGGTTTACGTTCAAACGCCCAATTAGCGCTTCTTCACTTTGCGACAAAGCCAATTTTCTCGGAATTATGATTTCTCATAACTATGTTCATTTTCTTGGAATATCTTGGAACCATGTCCATTTTCTTGGATTATTTCGTGGAATGCACCAGCATATATATTGTGGATATACCACATAAAATCTTGGGAATATTTTGTTTTTCACTACACTTACCTCTCCTCTCAACACATAGTTTTATTTCCACTCTCCTCTTCCTTTAATCCACACTTAATATATATATATATATATATATATATATACCACACCTAGTTTATTTTTAATTTGTCAGATGAATGGAATTATGTTCTTCCTTACCTCCTTATCTCTTCATGTTCTCATCTCCGCCCGCTTTCTTTTCCTTAATTATTTTCCCTACCCCCTCACTTCACTCACTCCCCAACTCAACACTCTTTCCTCTCCACTCCACGGTGGGTTGGTGGACCCACCACACTCCCTCACCCCCTCACACTCGCTCATCCACCAACTCGTGACCTACTACCTACATATTACACTGCCCTACATCACCCTATGTCACCCCCCACCTCCGCTACCCTCATTTCTCCCCCTCTCTAACTATCCTGACTTACTCCCTTCTCATCCCTTTCCCTTTCCACATTTTATTCATATTTTAAAATTAAATCCAACAACCAATCAAATTATTCCACATGGAAACCTATGGAGAGATGACCTGTGGGATATATTTTATTCATATTTTAAACTTAAATCCAACAACCAATCAAATTATTCCACATGGAAACCTATGGAGTGATTGTTGGACATATTGTCATTGATGTCAACAAACGATGATGCACATGAAGCTCAGAAGCGAAAGAACATTGCAGAAACATGATTAGGATTGAAATCTCCACAGGACAAACTAGGACCGTTGGATACACAAGCGCAAGATAAAGGGCAAGGATTGATTGCGGAGCACGAAGGGAGAATTAAACAATGCAGTTATTCCAATCCTGCAATTATTCTAGACCGTCATATTACAAGAGAAGGACCGTTGGAGGACTGGTCAACGATCAGATCAAGTCATGAACATTAGATATGAAAGCGCTAGATCAAGGGCAAGGATTGATTGCAGAGCGCGAATGGAGAATCAAACTACATGTTATTTTCAATCCCGCAATTAGTCTAGACCATCGGATCTCATTGATTCAAAGATCAACGACTGTGGTTGATCCAACAACAATTACACAACTTCAATTGCGGAGTTTGGGTGACGGACTATACCATGCACAAGTTACGGTTCTGCAATCCACATCGACTGTTGGATCAAGTTGAGTGGAAGGACAGAGTAAGTCATGAACCATAGATCACGGAAGTGACATACGCATGGTCATCCCGACGTTGACCATTTCGGGTAAAATCGACCAAAGGAAATGTGCATAAAGGAATTTTATCCGAAGTTGAAGTTCTGAAGTAAATGTGAGCCATCCGATCATAGGTAAATTTTTGGGAAAAAAAAGAGTCATTGGATTTAAACCAAGGCAAAGAAGAATCACATATAGATTGAGTCTTCGATCTAAGATCACGATCAACGAACAACATTCACTTCGGGTTAAAATTTGTGAGGAGGTTACACTTCCGGTAATCTCACTTTCGGTAAAACAAGAAGTAAGAAAGACGAAGGCTGAAGCCTCGAAGTCTCGAAGTAAATGAGGACCATCGGATCTGGACAATACATGATGATTGTTGGATCAGAATAGTGGTCAAACTTCAGCGCTGACCACTTAAGGAGAAAAGGGTTGAGAACGAGTAAGATAACTCGATGGATGAAGTCCCGAAGTGGGCATGAGTTGTCTGATCTGAAGAAAACTTTGAGAAATATCTCGACCGTTAGATCAAGTAAAGTAGAAGGATAGGATAAGCAAGGCAAAGGCCTAAGATCTTGAATACCCGAATTCCCGATAGTCATTGGATTGAGTAAATCCTTTTCAGGTTAAAGAAGGACCGTTAGATCCAGGAGAAGAACATGTGTCACATGAGGAGATCCACACCAATAAGAGACATCAACAATTTACGTCACTCCAAGATTTTTTACTTTGGGAGTTTCACCACCAACAAATACCCGAAGTCTCAAAGTTTTGAAGTAAATAAGAACCATCCATCTCATCGTAAACATGATCATTTATTTTGATAAGTGATCAATCACTCGCTTGGCTTAGCGCCTGGTCACCACCTGAGGTCATATGGAATAAATAAACAAAGGGAGAAATAAGAGGTAACACTTAAATTAATAAGTCGGTGGTCCTGCGCCTATGGTCATATGTAAATGGTTTGAAGGAAGAGCCTATACAGAATTTGATTTCTGCAATACCTATGATCAATTAAATGAAATCGATCCATACCTGTGATCGCTTAATGAAAATCATTTTCATTTAAATTGAAAAAGCTTCTTGATAATATTTGAATAAAGAAAATCAAACAAGATTATTGTTAATGAAGAGGTGCGATGGTTCAAACAAAGGACACAATGTTTCATAGATCACACCAGTTGGAAGAGTATATAAATGAGAAATAATGATGAGAAGAAAGTGTCTATGTAGTCTAGATCAGAAGATCAAAACAAAAACAGAGTCCAAAAAGAAGAACTGTTGATTCTTATGTTGTGAGGGTGGAAGGGAGGAGCACAACAGGATTCATATCCTTTACTAAGTAAAGTGTAATCTAAGGGAGTTGGTGCTTCTTAGGTTTGGTGCCCTAAATACAATGGAGTTGTTTCTTCCTAGGGTTGGTTCCCTGAAGAAGGGGATCTGTGTCTCCTAGAGTTGGTGCTCTAAAGAGGATTGGTGCCCTTCACTATTCTTTATAAAAACTTGTAATTGATGTTAAATATATTTATATAATTGATTTTGCATACAATTCATTGTTTATTCATTGTGGTAATCAATACAATATAAAAAGTAACTGCTAATTGTGAAAAAGGGTAATACTGATTCACCCCCCCCCTACTCAGTATTCCAACAATTGGTATTAGAGTGGGTGCCTTCAAAATAGTCTAACAATTGAAAGGTAAATCCTGAAGATGGATCAACAAGAGGGAATGTCTAACAACAAAGCACCATTGTTTAATGGAGGAGGCTATGCTCTATGGAAAGTAAGAATGAAAAACTTCTCGTTGGCTCTTGGTTTTGATATCTGGCAATCTGTTGTAGATGGTTACACTGTACCAACTACTCCACCCAAAGACGTTGCAAGAAAGAAAATATGCAATGACAACTCAAGGGAAGTTAATGGAATTCTAGGAGGGTTGACTAATTCTATGTGTGTGAAGGTTATGCATTGTAAATCAGCCAAAGAAATATGGGACAAGTTGGAGGTTGTATATGAAGGAGATGACAAAGTCAAGGAAGCCAAACTACATACCTATAGAACTCAGTTTGAAAATATGAAAATGAAAGAAGAAGAAAACATTGTTGAGTACCTTCATAGGGTAGATGAAGTGTTTAACTCAATCAAAGCAGTAGGAGAAGAAATTACAGATAAACCTATTGTAAAAAAAGTACTAAGGTCATTACCTATGAGATATGATACAAACATTTCTTCAATTGAAGATAGATCTGATCTAGACACACTCATAGTTGATCAGCTTCATGGAATTTTTACAACTTATGAAATGAGAACAATGAATGATAAATCAACAAAAAATGAAACAACCTTTAAAGCATCTAAGGCAAATATGAGGCGGGATCAAAAGACCAATAATAATATATCAAATGTAGAAGAGGCCAACTTTATAAAGAGACTCCATAAAGGATGTGGAAAATATAAAGGAAATTTACCTTTCAAATGTTTCAACTGTGGCAGAATTGGACACTTTTCTAACAAATGTCCCTATCCCAAGCAGGAGGAAAATGATGAAGAAGTTCACAACCAGAAAAATCAATACAAGAAGAAATTTTATAAGAAAAAGAAAAACTTCTACTCCAAAGAAGACAACAACTCTTCAGACATGAGTGAAGATGAAAATTTAGAGATTTTGTTTATGGGAATGAAAACTCAAGATGATAAACATTCAAAAGATGAATAAGAAGGGGACTTCGAAGAAGAAATCCTTAGTGTAATTGAAGAACTAGGAAAAACTAAAAAACAAAACAGGGTACTAAGAAGAGAGCTTCTAAAGATTAAAGAAGCTACTAAATCAAGAGAGAGGGAAGTTTCCAAAGCCATCAAGGAGTCAGAATAGACCACTAGTGATTTGAAATCCCATCTCCTGGAAGCTAATAAAACTAAAGAAATCATTCTACAACAAATTAATGATAAAAAACAAGTATGTGAGAAACTAGAAGCTGAGATTAAGCTACTAAAAAGTGAAATTGGGAAAGTAAAGAAGGGATCACAATTTGAAAATAGTGCAAGGATCTTGAATGAAATTCTCAGTAGTCAAAGATCACCAAACAACAAGACCGGTTTGGGATACACTCAAGACTCAACTTCTGCATCACAAGGATCTGTCAAGAAACCAATCAGCTACGTAGATGCTCTGAAAAACTCATTTAGAAAAGAAGATAATGAGGCAAAGATGACACCATTGAAAATTGTTACACATAAACATAAATCAACACTCTCCACTGGAGTAAAATATGACCAAAAGAAATTCATCAGAAGAAATACCCCTAAATATTTATTTATTGGATATTGCTACTCTTGCAATAACTTTGGACATAAGGCAGTACATTGCAAAGCTTATGGTCAATACAATGATAGAAATGTCAAAAAATATAAGAACAAAAAGTACAATAAATAAAAGAGAAACTATAACTCATTTTATCCTTTGCAATATTTCAATAGTGAATGCCAAAAATGCAACAACTATGGTCATAAAACAAGTGATTGTAGATTGCCAAAATATGATAAAAAGACATATATTCCCCATAATAAAAAAGAATGGAGGAAAAAGAAAACAGAGTGCAATGTAGCATTATATGCGAGAAATCANGTACAATAAATAAAAGAGAAACTATAACTCATTTTATCCTTTGCAAGATTTCAATAGTGAATGCCAAAAATGCAACAACTATGGTCATAAAACAAGTGATTGTAGATTGCCAAAATATGATAAAAAGACATATATTCCCCATAATAAAAAAGAATGGAGGAAAAAGAAAACAGAGTGCAATGTAGCATTATATGCGAGAAATCAAGAGTATCAGTGGTATATAGACAGTGGTTGTTCCAAACACATGACTGGAGATCAAAGTAAATTTCTCAAGTTAAATAAGAAAGGAAAATGAAAAGTAATTTTTGGAGATGATATGTCAGCCAAGATACTGGGAAAAGACATTGTTAGTTTAGGAAATAATAAAACCAAAGCAAAATATGTACTTTTGGTAGAAAATCTCAAACCAAATCTTCTAAGTGTAAGTCAGACTTGTGATCAGGGTCACATACTTACTTTTGATTCTCAGAAATGTGAAATCAGAAAAAAGGACACTGGAAAGCTAGTGGTAGTTGCACCAAGAACATCGAGTAATGTGTACATCCTTGATATATTAGAAGAAAAATGTTGCTTAAGCCAAGTAGATGAAAGTTGGCTATGGAATAGAAGGTTGGGACATTTAAGCTTTGACAACTTGATTAAAGCCAATGCAAAAGAAGAAATTAGGGACCTGCCAAAAGTGATTAAACCTTCAGATCTTATTTGTAAACATTGTCAAATAGGAAAGAAAACAAGAGTTAGGTTCAAAACAAAAGAGCATTCCACAACTAAACCATTAGAGCTTATTCACACAGATCTATGTGGACCTACAAGAACCAAAATCACTTATGGTGAACATTATTTTATGTTGATTGTTGATGATTACACAAGACTGACCTGGGTTTTCTTTTTAAAAGAAAAATCAGAAGCCCTTGAGAAATTTAAAATGTATAAAGCTCTTGTAGAAAATGAAACAGATCTAAAAATTAAGTGTCTAAGATCAGAAATTGGAGGAGAGTTCACTCAATTCTGTGAAAACCATGGTATCAAAAGACAATTTTTAGCTCCTAGGACTCCTCAATAGAATGGAGTGGTAGAAAGGAAAAACATAACAGTTCAAGAAGCTGCAAGAACTATGCTAAATGAAGCCAAACTTCCAGACAAATTTTGGAGAGATGCAATCTACACAACAATTCACATACTTAATAGAGCTCAGTTGAGACCCAATCATGACAAAACCCCTTATGAACTATGGTTTGGGAGGCCAACCTCTGTAAAATGCTTTAGAATTTTTTGAAGTAAATGTTACATAAAGAACGATGAAGATAACCTAGGAAAGTTTGATCCAAGATCTGATGAAAGAATATTCTTAGGATACTCATGAAATAAAAATACATACATATGTTATAATCTCAGACTACTAAAAATAGTGGAAAGTGAAAATGTAAAAATAGATGATCTAATAAAGGGCATATCC
Source organism: Picea mariana (assembly GCA_032191745.1). Classification (NCBI taxonomy): domain Eukaryota; kingdom Viridiplantae; phylum Streptophyta; class Pinopsida; order Pinales; family Pinaceae; genus Picea; species Picea mariana. Next base: position 21,485 of record JASDQU010306519.1, on the reverse strand, counting down.
CAAGGCTTTGATAAAAAATCTCAACAAAAAGATGATGATATAAAATATCAACAAGAGGATGATGATGTATAATCTCAGCAAGAATATGATGATGAAACACAGGAAAATTAACCTCACACTGATGAAGAATATAATGAAGAAAAACCCTTTCCAAGAGCTCCATCAAAGAGAGTTCAGAAGAATCATCGTGAAAGCCAGATCATTGGAGATAAAAGTGCAGGAGTGGAAACAAGAAGGAAACTAACCTTTGACTCAGAACAAACAATGCTATCCATAATTGAACCTAAATCAGTTAAAGAATCTTTCAAAAGTAAAGATTGGATAAAATCAATGAATGAAGAACTAGATCAAATAGAAAAGAATCAGACTTGGGAACTAGTTCCAAGACCCGAGAACAAGAATGTGATAGAAACTAAGTGGATCTTCATGAACAAAATTAATGAAAATGGGGAAATTATGAAGAACAAAGACAAATTAGTCTGCAAAGTATATTCCCAAGTAGAAGGTATTGATTTTGAAGAAACTTTTGCTCCAGTAGCAAGACTTGAGGCAATCAGAATGTTCCTAGCATTTGCATGTTTCAGAAATTTCAAAATCTATAAGATGGATGTCAAATCAACATTCCTTAATGGAACACTAGAAGAAGAAGTCTACGTGGAGCAACCAGAAGGTTTCATGTTATCAGAAAACCAAGACTATGTGTGCAAATTGAAAAAGGCTCGATATGGTCTTAAACAAGCCCCAGAGCATGGTTCTCTAGGCTTGATAATTATCTACAAAAACATGGATACAAGAGAGGGACTACTGACAACAACTTATATATCAAATTTGAGGATAAAAACATGATTGTTGTGGTAGTATATGTAGATGACATCATATTTGGGAGTAATCTCACTACACTAAGCAGAAAATTTGCAACCAAAATGCAAGAAGAGTTTGAAATGTCTATGTTGGGAGAGCTATCATTCTTCTTAGGTTTACAAGTAAATAAAACAAAAAATGGAATATTTGTTTCTCAAACTGAATATATCAAGGAAATGCTGAAGACATTTCAAATGGAAGAGAGTAAACCTATGGGTACTCCAATGGTCACTGGATGTAAACTAAGTCTAGAAGACGACTCACCAAAAGTAGACCAAACGATGTATAGATCTATGGTTGGAAGTTTGCTTTATTCAACAACAACAAGACCTGACATCATGCAGGTTGTAGGAATCGTGGGGAGATTTCAATATGCACCTAAAGAAACCCACTTAAAAGAAGTAAAAAGAATATTTAGATACCTTCAAGGCACCCTAGAACTAGGATTATGGTATCCAAAAAATAAAGATTTCAATCTAACCGCATATACTGATGCAGATTGGGCAGGTAGCTTAGATGATAGGAAAAACACCAATGGAGGAGCATTTTTCTTAGGAAAAATTCTAGTAGTATGGTCAAGCAAGAAACAAACATCCACATCACTCTCTACAACAGAGGCAGAATATATTGTTGCTACATCTTGTTGCACACAAGTTATTTGGAAGAAGCAAACTCTAGAAGACCTACAAATAAAATATAATGATCCTATTACTATTAGCTGTGACAACACTAGTGCCATAAGTATCTCTAAAAATCCAATCATGCATTCGAAAACCAAACATATCCCAATTAAATACCATTTCGTAAGAGATCAAGTCACCCAAAAAATAGTTAAAATAGTATATATAGACACCAAAGAACAGATTGCAGACATTTTCACAAAACCTCTGCTTAGGAGTACTTTTGAAAATTTCCGACAGAAATTAGGAGTAATTCAAAAACCTCATTAAAATCGATTGGTCAGGGGGAGCAACCCTTTTCCATTGATGTCAAAGGGGGAGAGTAACTTCATAGAGAAAAACATCATCACGGGGGGAGTTTGTATGAAGTTAGAGTGTTTCCATCAATGACAAAGGGGGAGATTGTTGGACATATTGTCATTGATGTATTGTCATTGATGTCAATAGCCGATGACACACATGAAACTCAGAAGGGAAAGCGCATTGCATAAACTTGATCAGGATCAAAATCTCCATAGGACAAACCAGGACTGTTGGATACACAAGTGCCAGATCAAGGGCAAGGATTGTTTGCGGAGCGCGAAGGGAGAATTAAACAATGCATTAATTCCAATCCCACAATTAGTCTAGATCATCAGATTACAAGAGAAGGATCATTGGAGGACTGGTCAACGATCAGATCAAGTCATGACCGCTGGATATGCAAGCACCAGATCAAGGGTAGGGATTAATTGAGGAGCGCGAAGGGAGAATTAAACTACACATTATTTCCAATCCCGCAATTAGTCTAGACCATCAGATCTCATCAATTCAAATATCTACGACTGTGGTTGATCCACCAAAAATCACACAACTTCAATTGCGGAGTTTGGGCAATGGACTAAACCATGTGCAAGTTACGATTCTGCAATCCAAATCGATTGTTGGATCAAGTTGAGTAGAAGTACAAAGTAAGTCATGAATCATAGATCATGGAAGTGACATACGCATGGTCAACCTGGTGTTGACCACTTCGGGTAAAATCGACCTAAGGAAATGTGCATGAAGGAATTTTAGTCGAAGCCGAAGTTTCGAAGTAAATGTGAGCCATCCGATCATAGGTAAATTTTTGGGAAAAAGAAGAGTCATTGGATTTAAACCAAGGAAAAGCAACATCGTAGACAGATCGAGTCGTCGATCTAAGATCACGATCAACGAACAACATTCATTTCGTGTTAAAATATGCGAGGAGGTTACACTTCGGGTAAAATGAGAAGTAAGAAAGATGAAGGTCGGAGCCCCAAAGTCCCGAAGTAAATGAGTACCATTGGATCTGGACAATACATGATGATCGTTGGATCAGAATAGTGGTCAAACTTCGGTGTTGACCACTTCGAGAGAAAAGGGTTGAGAACAAGTAAGATCACTCAAAGGCCGAAGTCTCGAAGTGGACATGAGTCCTTCGATCTGAAGAATACTTCGGGAAATATCTCGACCATCAGATCAAGGAAAGTAGAAGGATAGGATAAGCAAGGCAAAGGCCTTAGATCCTGAATACCTAAATTCCCGATAGTCATTGGATTGAGTAAATCCTTTTTGGGTTAAAGAAGGACCGTTAGATCCTGGAGAAGAACATGTGTCACATGAGGAGATCAATGCCAACAAATGACATCAACAAGTTATGTCACTCCGAGAGTTTTTACTTTGGGATTTTCACCACCAACAAATACCCAAAGTCTTGAAGTTCTGAAGTAAATGAGAACCATCCATCTCATCGTAAATGTGATCGTTGATTTTGATAAGTGATCAAGCACTCACTTGGCTTAGTGTCTGGTCACCACCTAAGGTCGTATGGAATAAAGAAACAAAGGGAAAAAGAAGAGGCAACGCTTAAATTAATAAGCCTGTGGTCCTGTGCCTATGGTCATATGTAAATGGTTTGAAGGAAGCACCTCTACAGAATTTGATTTCTGCAATACCCGTGATTGATTAAATGAAATCGATCCATACATGTGATCGCTTAATGAAAAGAATTTTCATTTAAATTGAAAAGGCTTCTTGATAATATTTGAATAAAGAAAAACAAATGAGATTATTATTAATGAAGAGGTGTGATGGTCCAAACAAAGGGACACAATGTTTCATATCTCACACCGATTGGAAGAGTATATAAACGAGAAAGAGTGGTGAGAAGAAAGTGTCTCTGTAGTCTAGATTAGAAGATCAAAACAAAATCAGAGTCTAAGAAGAAGAAAGGGAGGAGCACAAAAGGATTCATATCCTTTACTAATTAAAGTGTAAGCTAAGGGAGTTGGTGCTTCCTAGGGTTGGTGCCCTAAAGAAAAGGAGTTTGGTGCTTCCTAGGGTTGGTGCCCTATAGAAGGGGATTTGTGTCTCCTAGAGTTGGTGCTCTAAAGAGGATTGGAGTCCTTCACTATTCTTTATAAAACCTTGTAATTAAATATATTTATATAATTGATTTTGCATACAATTCATTGTTGATTCATTGTGGTAATCAATAAAATATAAAAAGTAACTGCTAATTGTGAAAAATGGTAATAC
>JASDQU010306519.1:0-12219 GCA_032191745.1 Picea mariana | reverse complement strand
TGACAAGTACTTATGGATACCACTCTAACTGAATCAACACAGATCAAAATTCTTTCCCTCGTTTTCCTTTTTATGTTTTTTATTTTTATTTTTTCCTTTTTCATGTTTTGGGAAGCATGAAAAGAGATAAGAGTATTCTAAAATGAAGAAAATGATTGGCTCAAAGGCATGTGACTACATTCGAAGTGCATGGAACATACCTATGTAAAGAAAATGCAAAAAAGGTGCTCGACAAGTTGTGTCCACTCATGAATGTGTTTTCTTTATGGATAAAGGTTTCAAAATATCGGCAAATGAGGCAAATGATGAAGGTCCAAAGGTGATTGCAATGGAAATCAACATGATCAAGTGAATAACATCATATCGGTAGGCACAACGAAGCAAGAGACAATAAGCAAGGAAATAAAATAACGATAACTCTTTCAGGACACAACCATAAAAAGATAAGAGAGAAGCAAGAGGCCCCAAATATTAAGTCATGGTGGGGCTAAATATGGGTTTTGAGGCCTATAAATAAAATCCCAACACAGACACCAAATGGAAAAAGGAGTGCCAACTAGAGCAGCCCATGGAGGGTACAAACTACTGAATAAGCTATGACTCATAATAGATAAGAGAGGGAAATGTTGCAACTTGTCAGGATCGAACCTAAGGGATAATTTTGGCACAAGTTCGAGTTAATAATGCAAGATTATACTAGAATTGAAAAACATGTCAATATATGCCAGATTGAAACACCTCCAAGTTCATAGAAGATCGTTGTTATAGCATCAATTTCCACCATTAAAGTATTGATGATCTTATTGGCATGGTTCCTATCCTACTTGCAAACACCTTTCCCCATACTTCCTTGAGATCTTCTAAAAACCACTTTTTTGGAACTTGGCATGTACAAGTTCCAAAAAAGTGTTTTTTAGAAGATCTCAAGGAGGTATGTGGAAATTTGTGTGAAAGTAGGATATGAATCATGCCAATAATATCATCGATGCTTCAATGGTGGCAATTGATAATATAACACCACTATATCCCTCAAAGTTTTGTAAAACAATTTGCCCCTCTCATTAACTTCAAGCACCACTCCAGATGAACGGATGACCAAGTCATCATCATCATTTACATATTTAAGAATTTTTGTCCTCTTAGGAGGAGATTCCATTCCCTCGCTATTGGTCCCTGCATAACATTAAAAAAATGTGAAATCAAGTGTTTAAAATTTGTTAGTGATTAATGTTAAGAAATTCATTTTTAATAAAAAGTCAAAGAAAAATTTAATGTTGATTACCTTTCGATCCACCTATTTCCTCTCTTTGTAACATTTACATAAATATTTTATGCTATTTTGCACTCATATTGTGAACAATCTTATCGATTTTCTTCAAGTTTTTGCTGTGCATGACACGCATTAACCAATACACATCATTAATTTAAACTTACAAATATTTCAAATATATTAATAAAACTTAAAGGGCTTGCCTCCCTCTCTTATTGGGATGAGCTGCCATTGTGCTCATTGCAATAAGATGTTTTCTTTGAACTTCTATCAACCATCTTGTATAAAAAAAAATCAAGAATCATCATAAATATAAATTATGAAATTTTTATACAATCTAGTATTTCAGTGTGCGTCATTAAACATAATGAACTGGGGCGTCAAACATATATGTGCACCAGTCTGTACTATTATTCATTGTGCACCGCTAGCATATACACATATTGTCTGTCAATTCTATTACCATAATTTTTCTACATTAAATTCATCAATCCGGTGTCCGTAGACTTGTGAGATGCCGAAAAAATATATGCAGGAGTAGGAAATGATATCTAAGCTAAGAAAGTTGAATAAAAAATGTCAAGAACATGAAAAATCAGATGATCTTATGTTGTAGGTCGAGTCCTATGGCTTCTCGGTTATCTCTTAGATTCTTAGGGTTAACAAGGATTCAGATCTCTAATGCACACCACACTCAGTTGATCACACTGGCATAAATGAAAGGATACAAAATTCAACTGAGGTCAATAGAATTATATTTCAACTATTAACCACATTCCTTTGGTTGACAAACAAGAGAATCAACTGGTTTTTTGATCACTAAAGAAACTCAACCTTCAATTCCTAACTCTGTAGGGAAACCATGCTTGCATAAATGAAAGAGCATAAAGGAATGAACATGAAATGAAATGAGCACCTACTAAAATAACATCACACAACAAAAAGGAATCTATTTGGGTAGTGTATACCAGAGAGAGGGGGACCTACCTCTCTTGGCATATACTGCCAAGAAGGAACCACATTCCTTTGGTTGACAAACAAGAGAATCAACTGGTTTTTTGATCACTAAAGAAACTCAACCTTCAATTCCTAACTCTGTAGGGAAACCATGCTTGCATAAATGAAAGAGCATAAATGAATGAACATGAAATGAAATGAGCACCTACTAAAATAACATCACACAACAAAAATGAATCTATTTGGGTAGTGTATACCAGAGAGAGGGGGGCCTACCTCTCTTGGCATATATTGCCAAGAAGGACTACAATAGAGAACTCTTGATGTGCAACAACAAGCTCTTTATTCCARCATCAAAATGATTACAATGATGCTTCTCTTCAATATGGAACTCTATGCTCTAGCCTTCAACTCTTTAACTCCTTCATTATCGAATTATGAACTAAATGATATCCTGTCATATTTATACATATAGATTCTCCTTCAAAAAAGGAAAATGAGTTACAACAAGATGAGATCAAATACTAAACAAGTGGATCTACAACCAACAAATATTAGATCGTAAACATGTGGATCTATCCCCCACCAAATCTTGGATTTGATTTAAGATAATACATCAAATCTCATGAGATCCATGTGACCAAATTTGTGGGTATGAGCCACAACTTGGTCAAACCACTTAGCTACAGAATTGCAGGATATAATAAATAGTTTTGTAAATCTCAACTATACACCCCTTGTTTTGTACGTTTTACAAATTTTCCTTGCAAGTTACCTAAATGATCCTATTCCGCACAAAACCCATATTTTATATTTTCGATATTCCTCTTAATCTGTTAAAAAAAGATGTGGATATTTTGACTATCAAAACTTCCAATCAGCTACATAATTGTGAATAACTGCAAAATTGCCAATAGCTGTAGAATTTCCAACAACTGTTGAATTTCACAAATAAGTTAGGAAATAAAAGCATATGCTACAAATAATCATTAATACATGGAATATTCATCTTTTTAACATTATTATGCCTTTGAAGTTCATATGAGTGAAGATGGGCAATGATGGTGAAAATTAGATAATATGTGGCAATGAAGGTGTAAACGAGTGGAAGATAAAAAGGAACATAATACAAAACTAATTAAAATAATCCTTTAAAACATGTCAAATCAGGGGCCCAACTTCTCCCCCACACTCAATATCTTGCATGTCCACATGCAACAAAGCTAATCCCACATAGTTAATAGTCTCTTGCCTTCTTGTTACTTTTACTTTTGAGTTTTTGGTAAGGTATGAATGAGAACAAGATGAAGTCCCGCAATCTTTGAGATCAAGTTACAAGTATATGGTAACTCTTGTTCTTTAACATGGTGTTCTTTTATGAGCACAAAAATATTTGAGAACCCGACATTTATATGGCAAGACACTTGGGTAGGAAAGGTGAGTTTTACCTTAGGTTCTTGATAATCTATTGGGGATAGGGGTAACAAATGTAATATGGAGTGCAAAAGATAAGGGAATGGATTGTGGAAAGAAAACTTCAAAAGACTTATCAGCATGAATTTCCATGTGAAATGACTACTCAAAGTTAGAGCTTGCTTACCCAACTTTACCTCTTTGGATTCTGAAGGCCATTTGTTGAACTCTGGTTTTGCTTGATTTGGAAGATGATCTGTTGAAAATCATAGTTGGATGATGTGGAAGAAGATCTGTTGAAAATCATGTCTACATTATGTGGAAAGGAAGATGTTGGATAGAGTAACCTCTGCAAATGATGACCTGTTGCTAGATAATTTTGTTAATGATGTTGATGATATTGCTTCTAAAGAAGATAATTGATGTTGATGTTGAAGGTGATTTTGAATCTGTTGACTATTATTGAACCGCTACTATAGAAATGCTTTTATTCATGCTTGAAAACTTGAAAATTGAAAAATGTTCAAAATCAATGCTAACAGGTGGATAAGCATCTCGTGTTGATTTGAAATCATCTCCAAGCTAGGTTATAGTCTTGGAATGTGTGCATCCATCCAAAACTACAAATTTCCTATAGAAAGATGAAAGATTAAAAAATGTTGAAAATCATGGATGATATGTGGATAAGAATCTTATGTTGATTTGAAATCATCTTCAAGTCGTGATTTAGTCTTGGGATGCATGCAACTACTCAAAACTATAAATAAACTATAGAAAGTTGGTTGTAGCTTTTACAAAAATTTTGACTTTTGTTTTTATAGAATCAGTTTTAAAACATTTTGGTGCATCCTTTGTCATGCTTTTTCTGCAAATTGCATTCACATGTTACATAATTTGTTGTATGGGGCACAAAACCCATGTCCCAAAATTTTGAGTTTCATTTCCATTTATTCTCAAATAAAGCTACAAAACTACCTTTGCAAACAGTCACCTCTAGGAAATTCTAAAAATTGTATTAAAATTTGCTTCAAAGATGTACCTATAAATTCTTCATTATGCATTTTCCAAAGATTTTTCTCGCACACTACTCAATTTTCTACATGGGGCACAAAGCCCATGTCTTAAATTTTTTAATTTGGCCCCATATGATTGCAAATGTGGTGCAAAGATCATCCCTGAGAACAAGATATAGTTGTAACAGTCTTTCTGTAGCTTCCATCATCTACACGAACTCAGGGTTGCTAGCATGTCCATCTCAGAATATCAAATCTTCACTTGCCATGCTTTTCTATGACAAAAGGTTTCTATCACTACCCTGATTCTTTTTGTAGAGATATTGGTTCATATGGGCATGCATTATTAATTTGTGGAACCAGTCAAACAGACCTAAGATCAATGAGGACACCAGAAATAAACATATGCTTCATTGTCGGGGGTATCATTGCGCCTTTTTTTGGTTGGGATCTCTTTTTGAACATGCACTTCACATCATTACCATTCCATGATTCGATGCCAAGATATCTAATCAAGCATGGACATTTGAATGGAAATGCATTGGTTGCATATGTATGAAAATTATTGAATTGTAGTTCTTTGTCTTTAATAATAATGAAAAACTAAAATTTCTACCCCAAATATGGAACGTTGTTTTAATCAGTAGTGACAACACCTTATTGAAGTCAAAATAGTCCTAATGCTCCCCCATTAGCCTTGTTTGATCACATCCCAAAACATGGTTGCTTTGTACTATAAAAATGCACTGTTTTTTTTTTGGCTAAAATTTTGACCCAAGAATAATGATCTTTGTGGTGAATTTTGAGGCCAACAGAAGCTGGTGTTCCAGTTATTACTCCCCTTCCACAAATATTCATGGATGGCTGAAACAAGTCTCCTCCTTGATACACTTCGTTGAATGGAAGGAACATATCCATCTCCCCCACACTCAGGAGTTGGTGTGTCCCCATGTAAGTGAATTATGTAGTTGTTGATGTAAGCCTAGAATTTTTTTGTTGTTGGCATCCATGTTGGGTGTATTGTCTGATTATGGGAAATTTGAAGATGTCGAGACCACTTTTGTAAATGATAATCTTCTATAGGATACTAAATCTGGGGCTTAGTTTTTGGCAACATAGACCTCATAAAAATTTAATATGAAACTGAATCCTCATACACTCCCAAAGTAGCGGTCATAAATATCATAGTGATGCATTATCCAAGGACCTCCAACACGTGCATACATACAAAATGGCATACCTCTCGTGTACATTCTCATTCAATGAAATTGCAGAGTTTGGGACTTTTGGTAATCTGGTGTATGGAGGTGCACATGATGAATGTGTTGCCTTGGAAGAAGCACAACTATTGATACAGATCATGAGTGGATAACATCATTGCTTTGTGGAGCTAAATCAAATTCACCCCATATTTTGCATCAGTAAAAGGCAGTGGGTAAAGTCTCAAGCTGAGAACACAAAAAAACAAGTGATCTTGCACTCCCAAGCAATCTCATCAGCTTCAAATTATCCCAGCTCGATGAAATCATAGATCAATGCATTAATGCACTGATTCTCAGGTTCATTGGTGAGAATCCATGTGCATCATTAATCATTGCAGCTATTGGTAGGCCATTGTAATGACATGAAATATCTCTCTATCTTCCCATTTCACTTTCCTCCTCCTCTGCTCCACATCTTGTCTAATATGTCATGATGATTTGTAGGAATACCTCTAGGATGAACACATTATGTGTGTTGACCAGATATAATGCAATAAAGATCCACTTTTTATGAATCTAACAAACAAATCATGGAAAATCTTGTGTATATCCCAGATCTCACAAAATTTTAGGAAATCATCCACAAAGAACCAAAATGGGCTTGTTCCCCCACAAAACCCATGTGGTGTATTTTCAATATTTTGCTTCATTTGCGTGCAATCAACCCAAAAAAAAAACTTCTATGTTTTGGCACGTGTTTCATAAACATGTCGAGGATCCTTCGTTCCATCATAATTTCATCACTTTGATTATGATTCTTCAACTACAAATACCTCTCCATCAACTTCTTTGCTTGCCCAAAGATAGATGGGCAAATCCATAAAAGCTCCATATGAAAATTTGGAAAAATCTGCTACATGAATTATGGGTGTGAACAATTCAGGAAATTAGCCTTTTGCATTTGGTGACTACCAAATCTTTGCCCCAGGAGCTGTATTAATAATGTTGGTGTTGTTGAAAGTATCTAATGGATATATGAATAATATTGAATCCAAAGATGACTTATGTAAATCTGGAGATGTTGCTTGTGAATGATGTTGATGCTGACGAAGAATCTGAAGACCTTGAACCGAGACATCTGGTCTACGGGAAATCTATCATGCTAATTTTTTTTGAAAAATTTGGTTAGCCCTATGAATATTATTAAGTTGGACTATGCAATATTTATTAAAAATATTTGAACTGCTGAAATGAAATATTGATCAATCTTTAGAACTATAGAAAACATTGTAGTTTACTTTGGCTTTATCTTTGCATTCTTCTCTAATTTTTAAAATGCTCCTGCGGCTACAAAATTTCTGGAAATGAAGTACTTAGAGGAACATGAACATAAATAGGAAGATCTGGGAATGACTGCTGTAGGATTTCTGAGCATATGTAATGCACAGGATGACACATTTTTATTACTATTATCCATTTATTTTTATACTACCCTACCCTACTTGAGAAAAATGAGAGTTTATTCTCAAGTATAGGAGTATTTCCAATGAAACCATGTGCACAATAGGATTAGGAATACACTCATATCCAAGTATGGAAAATGTACCTTGATGGTTGTCTGGATATGAGAKGCCAGYTGATCTGATTGTTTTGATGCAAAKAAGTGTTGAAGGAGGAAGTGTTTCTTTGGACTGATGATTGTTTGGAGCCATTCTTCAATGTAGCCAATACTCCTTTGGTTCTCTTCTTCATYARTAATGTTGGATTTCATGTCCTCCTTTATCATACCTTTTGGATCTTCAAACATTTGACTCTTGCACAAAGGATCCAAGTACAAACTTGTAAGAAACTCTTCAATCCCAGGTTCCAAAATCAACTCTTCATTTGATGTTGTCCATACATCTTCGTGTTGAAAAGTCAACAAGAAACATGTGTCTAATTTACTTTTCCCTTAATTAAATTAGACAATAAATATTAATCTATTATCTCATTCATAACTGAGTGATTTGGATTTGTAACAGAATTATAAGTGTAGTTAAGTGAGTTAAGATCAGTTGTGCTAGTTGTAACTAAAAATGCACTAGTGAGAGTTCAGTTAATCAGTTAACTCACATGCAACTGAAGATTCATCACAGTTAACTACATGCATGCAAATCCATTGGAGATCTAGTTGAGATAACAAGTGAAAGGGATAGTTTGGCTATTAGTTGTGATTTGATCTCACATGCAGTGAATATGCTTATGAGCATGTGCAAACTAGGCAATTGTAATAATCGGAATTCATTGTGAGAATTCGAATTGTAGAGATTGTGCAGAGGAGGCAGGTTGTCTGGACACAGGAATTGGCACATGTATTTGCTGATTTGTGTATGACAGTGTGAGACGATTGTATTGTACTGAGAGCTCTTGGATTAGAGCTTTGTATGAGATTGTTTCATGATTCATGATATACATAATATATGATAGTGGGGTTTTTATCTTTACGCTTTCCCGGTAAAACTTATGTGTTTTGTGTTATTGATATTTCCCTTTGTGCATTGCGGTAGTGATCGTGGTTTAATTGCTTCCGCAAGAATAATAGTAGAAGAGATTCTGTATTTAATAAGTGGCGGAAATTGTTAGATCAGGAGAATCACAGAAATACATTAAGTGTATCAAAATTTCTACATGGTATCAGAGCCATGGAGGCCACAGAGTCATGGAAGTGAGGTGCGAACAAAATCGTGTTCTCATAGGTCCCGTCTCTAGCAGGGTACGAACCCTAGTAATAAAAACTTCTGGTGTTTTCAAGAACATAAATTCTCGCACCCTAGACAAAGGCAGGGTGTGAACTTCATTGTCATTCTCGCAGGCTACAGTGGAGCAGGGTGTGAACTTCCCTCACCCTAATAGTGAAGCAGGGTGCGAACTTCATATGAATTCTCGCAGGCTACAATGGAGCAGGGTGCGAACTTCCTAGGCAAGTTCGCAGGCTACACATAGGTAGGGTGCGAACTTCCCTCAGGCTACTCTCAGGTGGGGTGCGAACCTCCCAGGGAAGAGGGATTGCAGGGGTTGAGTTTTGGTGGTTAGATAACATTCAAATTTGCAATATTTTATTGGTGTGACAGCTGATTCAAGATCAAAATGTCTTTCAATGACTTGAGGTTGGAGTATGCCCTCGAGGGCAGCTCGAACTACATTGCTTGGAAGGACAGGATGGAGGTAGTGCTCGAAGACAATGGATTGAAGGGTTACATTGACGCAGATGTTCCTAAGCCGGATGCGACAAACACTGTAAATCTTGATGCATGGAAAAAGAAAGTGGCGAAGGAAAGGAGGATTCTATTGGAGGGAGTACGAGACCACATTGTCTCAAGTCTCCATGGGAAAACCACACCATTTGCAACGTGGAAGGTTTTGACAGATCTGTTCCAAAATAGTAGCGACCATAGGAAATTGGCGCTCAAAGATAAACTCAGGAAGATCAAGATGGAAAAGGGCGACACTATTCCAAAATATCTCACGAAGTTTTTCCAATGTCGGGATGAAATTGGAAGTGTGGGAATAACAGTCGCTGCTGATGATTTGGTGAGCTTGGCACTCCTAGGGCTTCCTAAGAGTTGGCACAGTTATCAAGACTCTGTTAATGGAAGGGAAAAATTGTCGGATTGGGAACGACTGTGGTCGGATATCGCAAAATTTTAGGAAATCATCCACATAGAACCCAAATGGGCTTGTTCCCCCACAAAACCCATGTGGTGTATTTTCAATATTTTGCTTCATTTGCGTGCAATCAACCCAAAAAAAAAACTTCTATGTTTTGGCACGTGTTTCATAAACATGTCGAGGATCCTTTGTTCCATCATAATTTCATCACTTTGATTTTGATTCTTCAACTACAAATACCTCTCCATCAACTTCTTTTCTTGCCCAAAGATAGATGGGGAAATCCATAAAAGCTCCATATGAAAATTTGGAAAAATCTGCTACATGAATTATGGGTGTGAACAGTTCAGGAAATTAGCCTTTTGCATTTGTTGACTACCAAAGCTTTGCCCCAGGAGATGTATTAATAATGTTGGTGTTGTTGAAAGTATATAATGGATATATGAATAATATTGAATCCAAAGATGACTTATGTGAATCTGGAGACGTTGCTTGTGAATGATGTTGATGTTGAGGAAGAATCTAAAGACCTTGAACTGAGACATCTGGTCTACGGGAAATCTATCATGCTAAATTTTTTTGAAAACTTTGGTTAGCCCTATGAATATTATTAAGTTGGCCTATGCAATATTTATTACAAATATTTGAACTCCTGAAATGAAATATTGATCAATCTTTAGAACTATAGAAAACATTGTAGTTTACTTTGGCTTTATCTTTGCATTCTTCTCTAATTTTTAAAATTCTCCTGCGGCTACAAAATTTCTGGAAATGAAGTACTAAGAGGAACATGAACATAAATAGGAAGATCTGGGAATGACTGCTGTAGGATTTCTGAGCATATGTAATGCACAGGATGACACATTTTTATTACTATTATCCATTTATTTTTATACTACCCTACCATACTTGAGAAAAATGAGAGTTTATTCTCAAGTATAGGAGTATTTCCAATGAAACCATGTGCACAATAGGATTAGGAATACACTCATACCCAAGTATGGAAAATGTACCTTGATGGTTGTATGGATATGAGAGGCCAGTTGATCTGATTGTTTTGATGCAAAGAAGTGTTGAAGGAGGAAGTGTTGCTTTGGACTGATGATTGTTTGGAGCCATTCTTCAATGTAGCCAATACTCCTTTGGTTCTCTTCTTCATCAATAATGTTGGATTTCATGTCCTCCTTTATCATACCTTTTGGATCTTCAAACATTTGACTCTTGCACAAAGGATCCAAGTACAAACTTGTAAGAAACTCTTCAATCCCAGGTTCCAAAATCAACTCTTCATTTGATGTTGTCCATACATCTTCGTGTTGAAAATTCAACAAGAAACATGTGTCTAATTTACTTTTCCCTTAATTAAATTAGACAATAAATATTAATCTATTATCTCATTCATAACTAAGTGATTTGGATTTGTAACAGAATTATACATGTAGTTAAGTGAGTTAAGATCAGTTGTGCTAGTTGTAACTAAACATGCACTAGTGAGAGTTCAGTTAATCAGTTAACTCACATGCAACTGAAGATTCATCATGGTTAACTACATGCATGCAAATCCATTGGAGATCTAGTTGAGATAACAAGTGAAAGGGACAGTTTGGCTATCAGTTGTGATTTGATCACACATGCAGTGAATATGCTTATGAGCATGTGCAAACTAGGCAATTGTAATAATCAGAATTCATTGTGAGAATTCGAATTGCAGAGATTGTGCAGAGGAGGCAGGCTGTCTGGACACAGGAATTGGCACATGTATTTGCTGATTTGTGTATGACAGTGTGAGATGATTGTATTGTACTGAGAGCTCTTGGATTAGAGCTTTGTATGAGATTGTTTCATGATTCATGATATACATAATATATGATAGTGGGGTTTTTAGCTTTACGCTTTCCCGGTAAAACTTCTGTGTTGTGTGTTATTGATATTTTACTTTCTGCATTGTGGTTGTGATCGTGGTTTAATTGCTTCTGCAAGAATAATAGTAGAAGAGATTCTGTATTTAACAAGTGGCGGAAATTGTTAGATCAGGAGAATCGCAGAAATACATTAAGTGTATCAAAATTTCTACATGGTATCAGAGCCATGGAGACCACAGAGTCACGGAAGTGAGGTGCGAACAAAATTGTGTTCTCGCAGGTCTCGTCTCTAGCAGGGTGCGAACCCTAGTATTGAAAACTTCCGGTGTTTTCAAGAACATAAATTCTCGCACCCTAGACAAAGGCAGGGTGTGAACTTCATTGTCATTCTCGCAGGCTACAGTGGAGCAGGGTGCGAACTTCCCTCACCCTAACAGTGAAGCAGGGTGCGAACTTCATTGACATTCTCGCAGGCTACAGTGGAGCAGGGTGCGAACTTCCCAGGCAAGTTCGCAGGCTACACATAGGCAGTGTGCGAACTTCCCTCAGGCTACTCTCAGGTGGGGTGCGAACCTCCCAGGGAAGAGGGATTGCAAGGGTTGAGTTTTGGTGGTTGGATAACATTCGAATTTGCAATATTTTATTGGTGCGACAGCTGATTCAAGATTGAAATGTCTTTCAATGACTTGAGGTTGGAGTATGCCCTCGAGGGCATCTCAAAACACATTGCTTGGAAGGACAGGATGGAGGTAGTGCTCGAAGACAATGGCTTGAAGGGTTACATTGACACAGATGTTCCTAAGCCAGATGCGACAGACACTGCAAATCTTGATGCATGGCAAAAGAAAGTGGCG
>JASDQU010306518.1:164875-177487 GCA_032191745.1 Picea mariana | reverse complement strand
GAATCCATCATCCCTTGTAGTTCATCTTTTTTCACTGTCTTCTTTTGTAATTCATTTATGTCCCTACGCATTTCTTCACCTTCATCAAGAGTCCAAGTAGGATTGTTTGGAGGCTTATTTGGTGTAGAAGTTCCCTTTTTGGGTGGCATGTTGGCCAAGTATCACTTTTGAACCTTGATTTTGAGATGGTTCTGCTAGACAATCTTTCTTCTTCTGTATCTCCAAAGTTTCGGCCCTTTTGGGTATGCAAATTTATTTTTTGTAGTTCTCTGATATTTCTTCTCTGCAATGCCATAGGTCTGATCAAAATTGGATGTGCCAAGTGGAATTTATAGTACCTTCCCCACAACTTGTTGATTTTTGTCATTTCCAGTAGATCTCACTTGTATAGCATTCCTCGCACAAAATAATTCATATTAAATTCTGAAACGCATACCATAAATACTATGGACTATCCACTATCCAATGCAACCAGTCTCATGCAATTTGGATACTCTAGGAAGAAGTTATGATTGTTTTACCCGGAACACCTGCTTG
Organism: Picea mariana; assembly: GCA_032191745.1. NCBI lineage: Eukaryota > Viridiplantae > Streptophyta > Pinopsida > Pinales > Pinaceae > Picea > Picea mariana. The sequence continues at coordinate 176,950 of JASDQU010306518.1, read as the reverse complement.
AGACTAGTCAATAGGACTAGTCAGATACCCTATCTTCTACAGGGTGTATCTACAAATGTAAGATGACCCAGAAGCTGAATTTTTTACCACAGATACCTTGCTAATTTCTATGAATAGAATCCATATTTCAAGTTCTTAAACGTTACAGAAAATATTTTATAGCAAAAATTCTGCAATGGCTCAATTCAGGATGATTCCATAACCCTATCTTACACAGGTTGTATCTCCGAAAGTATAAGGCCTCAAGAGATAAAATTTTAACCCAAAGTACCTTGATCTGTCGAATAAATATACTCCAATCCGTTCCTTCTGAAACATTGTAGAAAAAACATTATAGCGAAAATTCCAAGGTGTCTCAGATGTAGTAGCGAAACCCCAAGACCTTGAGCTCTGATACCATATGTTAAGAACCAAATATCAATATAACATAGAAAAACCTCAGACTAAGTTCTCAATGCCTTGAAAAAGAGATAATTTCAGATAATAAGCCTCTTTGAGGGGGAAACCTCCTTATACACCACATAAATGTTCAAGTACAAGATGATTCCAAATCAAAATGTCTCCTTGGTATATAAAGGAGACTAGGAGGTACAATTACAACTAATGGACTCAAGCCGACATAAATAAAATAACATTACTAATGTAATAATCCCCAATTAAGGGGTAATGAGCCACTATTTAGGGCTTAACAATGGGAGGACTCCTCCTGTGTAGTTACAATGGGAAGAGCTACGTCAATGGGGGGAAATGGTTGGAGGGCCAATTGAGTTGTGGAGGGATTTGTTGTAGCTATGTTGAGCATAAGGAAGGATTTCATCCCATGTGCATGGATGTTTGGAATTGTACATCCTCAGGATATGGAAAATAATCATGTTGATTATCTTTTTTTGTCCATCAGTGTGTGGGTCGAAGGCAGTCTATTTGGTCATCTTGGTGTCCATCATCAACCATAGGTTGGGCCAAAAGTTCTCAAGAACCTATTATCTCGATAAGAGATAATAGTTTTTGGGAGCCCAAAATGAACCCAAACATGTTCAAAGAAGCGCTTGGCGATGACCTCGACTGTGATTCTCTTCTTCCAGGGTGCCAAAACTATCATCTTAGAGAATCGATCAATGACCATGAAGACACAGTTGTTCCCATGCTTGGTTGAAGGAAGACTGGAAATGCAATCATGGAGATGGACTCCCAAGGCCTATCTGGAGTAGGGAGAGGGGTGTATAGCCCATATTTCTTGATGGTGGGCTTCTGAATCGAACAGGAAGTCCAGGATCCAATTTACTTGTGGACCTCTTGTCGAAGCTTCAACCAATAAAAAATCTTTTACAGTACTGCCATTGTCTTGTCCACACCAAAATGTCTTGTTGCTCAGTTGTAATGATCTTCCCAAATCAGCTTTGTGCACTCGCTTAAAGGAACATAGAGATGGATCAGATGACATGGAAATCCATCCTGGAGATGAAATTCTGGAGCTATTTTTCTCTGCGCTCAACGTCTGATAGGTAGATTCAAAGTCAGAGTCATTATTGTATAATTGTGGCCACCCAGATGTCTCATGCCCACAAGAGTTAAGAATTGTGGTTAGTGCCACAACCGGGTCGACTAAAGCAATTTGTGACATGGTTGGTGTTTCCCTTCTTGTACTTGATGTTCAAGTGGAATTATTGCAGGTACATGGACCACTTTTGATGACAATGATTATGTAACTTTCCTTATGTCTGCAATAAATGCAAAGGCATGTGATCAGTGTGGATGATTGTTTCCTTCCCCAGAATTTAATGCTTCCATTGTCGACATGCCTGCATAATGGAGTACATCTCTTTGTCATAGGTGGGGTATCTGTGAACAACTTCAAATGGTGTTTTTCTATGATAGGACACAATATGCCCGTGTTGAGTGAGGATTGTACTGATAGAATAATCTGTAGCATCTATCTCAATCTCAAATGGTTGTTGCAAGTCTGGCGGAATAAGGACTAGTGTTGACTGGAAGTGGGATTTCAAATCTTCAAATTATTTTTTTGGGGATGCATCCCACACAAACTTGGCCTTCGCTCCACCCTTGGTCACATGGATTAGGTCCCAAGCGATATGAGAGAACCCCAACACAAACTTGCGATAGAAGTTGGTGAGGCCCAAGAATCTGTGGATCTTGGTTATTGCCTTCAGGGCTGGCCAATCGCAGATGACTTGGATATTGGCTAGATCCACTTGCACACCCTACTCATCTAAGATGTATCCAAAATATTGGATTCTTTGCATGTCGAAGGAACACTTCTCGAAATTGGAATATAACTTATGTCGTCGCAGGGTGCCCAAGACTTGTTGAATATGCTTCAAATGTTCCTCCCATGTTTTATTGAAGATGAGTATGTCATCCAGTTATACGACCACACACTAAATGGCCGCAATATATCATCCATCATCTGCATGAATGTGGTCAGGGTATTAGTCAAGCTGAAATGCATGACCAACTACTTGAAGAGACCTTCTTTACACTTGAAGGTTGTTTTCCATACATCAGTTTTCTCAATCGACACCTGGTGGTAGCCTAACTTCAAATCAATCTTACTGAAAAAATTGGCTCCCTTGTGCTGATCAAGAAGATCATCAATCTAGGGCATTGGGTATCGGTTCTTGATTGTGATCTTGTTCAGGGCTCCGTAATCAATACAAAGTCTCCATTGTTTTCCCTTCTTTTGTATCAGAACAATTGGGCTCCTGCAAGGTGAGGAGCTTGGTTAGATGTGGCCCTTCAGAATTAGCTCTTGGATCTAGTATTTGGTTTCTTCGTTCTCCATAACATAATGCATGTACACAACGTCGTTAGGCAGAGGACCACCAGGTGTCAAATAAATTGAGTGCTTTACCTAACAATGCACAGGCACCCCAGTAAGCAAGGAAAATATGTGTGTGTGCTCTTCTACTATCTTGTCTACCTGTTTCTATTGTGTAGAAAGACCCAATGCATAATTTTTGGCAGTTGCAATGACCTTTCATTCACCTTTTGTCGAAACCATAAAGAGGAAAAATCTCTCGGTCTAAGAGACCACCTTTCTGCAATGCTTCACGGAGATCAAAGAGACTGTAGTAATTGGGATTGCCTCTTATACCCTATAGATTTGATCTCCCAAAGTAATAATGACACTACGGGGCCTAGATTCATAAACAGCATGACGCTTCCACATATAGGGTTGTCCTAACAAAACATCACAAACTTCAAGGGAGGAAACATTAGATAATACCTCATCTTTGAAGGGTTTGATATCATAGTATAGGTGACATTGTTGGCTGACGTGGATGTCTCATCCTTGGTTGAGCCAACTGATGGTGTATGGTTGAGGATGCAACATTATTGTCAAGTTCAATATCTTGAAAACAACAATGAAATGGAGTGGGGTCCCCTTCACCCATATCTGTGATTGGAAGAGGCACTCCCCTTCTTTAGGCTCATTTGGTTCCTTTGGTTGGAATTTTGTGGTAGCGATGGTGACCCTGGGTTCTGAGTCAATGATCTATTTTCCCTTTTTTGGTTTTGAATCGGAGTCTAAGTCAACATATGTCCCTGAGGCTTTTGTCTCAGCCAACAATGATTATTTGGAGTGGCATTCATTGAGATTGTGCCAAGGGATTTTGTGGAACCTGCACCACTTTCGAGTGTCCCTCTTTGACTTCCCATTACCCTTCTTTGTTGGTGGCTTAGACTGGTTTTCATGGGACTGGCCATCATTGCTCTATCATTTTCCCTGGGAGATAGGGCCACCCTTACCAAGCTTTTGTTGTGATGGGTTTGCATAACCGAAATCTCGCTTATTATTTTGCTTAAACTTTTGATCGATCTTGACAACATATCACTAAGTGGCTCATAGTGAGGAGATGTTCAAGAACTCCATATATGTTTGGATGTACCTGTGTAGGCCATTGTGGTACTTCAAAACCAGGTGTTGCCTGAAGCTTTTAATACCAAGCTTTGTGCGCAAGGTATGAAAGATGTTGGTGTACTATGGCACCATGTGCTCTCTCTCCTTACATAGTGTTTTCCATCTCGTGTATTGGTCATCATAGTTTCCAATAGGGTCGTATTGCTCCTTGAGGGCATCAACAAAAGCCACCCAAGTGGGTCCTAGCCCAAAAATTGCAGACTCATCTTCAACATGTTGCTCACAATAAGTCTCTCACCAATATCTGACATGAGGATGAAAGAATGTGTCATCTTTGTGGCACTAAGAGTGTTGAATATGAAAAGCACTTTATCTTAGAGTACCCATTAGATCACAATTTCAAAATATTTGTCACAATACCAACCTTCCTAACCTTCCAAGTCATAAAAAATATGGTAATCTTGGAACACTTCTCTTAATGTTTTCCAAGCACACAAACACAATCTTGAAGAAATCCAAGTAATATCTTACTATTCTTAAGGTATGATAAACCAATTATGGTTTTAATGGACATTAATCATCATCATCATCATCAAACAAATTAGATATATTTTACAATTAAGAAACTTTACGTAATATTAATATTTAAAATATTTAAAATAACATGAAATAGAATATTAATGGGTGCAATATAATATTAAAATTATTATTATTTTAAATAATATATGATGATGATTACTTTCTTCTAAAAACATATATGTGTGAGAGATTCCATATTATTAGTCCCTGCCTTCGGCTAGGGACTATAGCTTCCTCCCTAGCGGTCAACTACCGTTGACTAGGTATTAACCAGTGTATTTTGTGACATTATTTGGTCGATTTTGTATATTTTTAAAGAGTTTTTAATATGTTGTGAATTATTTTTTTTTTAATTTATTTTTTTTAAGTTAAAAAACTTTTTTATAATTTTCAAAATCTATATTCTCATTTTTTTTTATTGGCCTTTAGTAGACTAAATTTCAAAATCTATATTTCCATTTTTTTTTATTGGCCTTTACATTATTTAGGAGACTAAATATCCTTGGTGGAGGGAAAAATTATTTTCTTAATTGTTAAAATATAAAATTGATTTAAAAAATAAATAAATAATTCTTAATTGGTTTTGAGGTTCTGAGCTTCTGCACTATCTTTCACAGTTGTTTTTGTTGCAGTCTATGAATTGTTTCCGCTGCAATATGCCTGGTGGAGGAAAAAAATATTTTCTTAATTGTCACAGCCTGGTGGAGGAAAAAAATATTTTCTTAATTCTCAAAATATAAAATTGATTTAAAAAATAAATAAAATTGATTGGTTTTGAGGTTATGAGCTTCTGCACTATCTCTGATAGTTGATTTTGTTGCAGTCTATGTATTGTTTCCGCTGCAATCGATGTCATCTCGTGGAAATCTGCATGTTATTCCAGTCCATGCCATCCCGTGGCAATTGTTATTCCACCAAAAACTTATCGCCCTTAGCCACCTTCAGCGCCTGGCCATAGCTCTGAACTATATATCTCACAGTGATTTATATCCTTGTTCAATTTTCATTTGATGGCATAGGCATATTTGAGAGCATTGTATAATGGAGTTTTCTTTTAAGTACTGATATGCTTCAGCATTCTCTAGGTTGTGATGCAAGTGATAGGTCCGATCGATCCCAGAGACAGGCGAATCAATGAATATATACACCAGTATGTTCAATACCACACTAATCTTTATACCAACGAATAGTCTGTCATAATTATATAATTTGTAGTGTTCTTGTTCTTGGTAGATAGATAGTGTTCTTATTCTGGGTAGATAGATAATGTTCTTGTTCTTGGTAGATACATAAAATGATTCAACTGTAATATATGGTTTTATATTGTGTCGGATTGTGATAAATTTGTCATCGAGTGAAATTAGTCCTATACTTCGGAAGGTAATGCAATACTATAAGTGTTTGCACTGTGCGGGTTTCCGGTAGGTTCGTTGCCAAATCCTGACACTGGTTGGGAAGGTGAGTGGCTGACGGATGGTTCTACATTTATTTACTTATGTTTTTATGTATGTGTTGAGAAAAAGTCCATATATTCATTGTGTATGTACACTATCTGATATTGCATATATGACCAAATAGTTCACTGAACAGTTATGATAAAAAATTTTAAGAAAATCTCAATATTTTAGAAGTATCTTACAAAGTCAGACATTACCTTATTTTGATCCCACAAAAGGGGAAAATAGTGGTCAACGATGTCATTACCATTAAGAATATGCCATCTCGTGGAACGCATATGTGGTCAGATCCTGGCAAACGAGCGTGACCAACCACCGGCCATTCCACAAAAATTAAAACATTATATACTATTTTCAGAGTTTTAGCGTCCGCAAGAATCGTTCCCGGCCATGGATGGAAAAATTTCATTAAATACTAAATATTGCGCAAATTTCATTAAATACTAAATAATAAAACTAGGAACAAGGCTTTAAACAGTAAATAAAGAATATTAATGTCCAACCTTAGGCAAGGGTTCAAATGAGTAACACAGATTATTAATGTCCAACCTTAAAACACAAAGGGTTTTAACATCAATTCCACTTTCCAGTTGTGTAAGCTTGACCTCCTGTAACAATGGAAAAACAGTATTAATTTATTTGTAATCAGTGGAGATATCGAATACATTACATTGGTCGGTTCCCAATTTAGTTGATATATTTAAGAAATGTTAAAAAAACATTGATTATTTTGTAATAAAGAGTGCAGGCTCAATATATATATATAAAAGTATCATGCAATAAAAGTATATAATGACAACAGTTGTTTTTTTGCAATGGATGTTGAACAACGATGCAAATTTCTTATTTTGTCCCTTTCCAGAATGTTGTTGGGATGATTTTTTTTCTTGTGTGTTACATTCTTTTCCTCTCTTTGATACTTCTTGCTCTTCGCCTCAATGGCATGGATTTTCTTCTAGCATAATCAAGATTTTTTATTTAAAATAAACCAAGCTCTTTTGGATTAGGACTATACAGTCTTCTAAGATATTTCATCAAGAGTATGTGATCTTCTTGTGAAATATTCAATATAATAGTTTGCCTTCAGAGTACGTAGGTATAGTTTTTGGCACTTTGTCCCCATCTCTATCGAAAATATTCTCATTTGTATTTATCATTTACAATATTATTACTCCAAAGCTATACATGTCATACTTTTCTAGCATCTTTATAATGCAAAACCTACCTATCATAACTCAGTTGTCAATTGAAAATGAGGATAGTCACCATTGGTTGTTATCCACGAATGTGGGCTGACTCATCACCAATATTCGAGGAAAACCACGCCACCTAAAATGGCACGTTGGTGGTTCGTAAGGGGGCAAACTTCCACTCTTGCTAAAAGCCTCTAAGTTTTGGGTCATTAACCTATTTCCTTACATTCGAGGAAGATGATATCTTAGTCAATCAAATACAGTTTTAAGTCTTACTCCAAGACCAAAAGACAGTTTCATCCTAAACAGTGTTTGCAAGAAAGCAAGTGTCCTTTGTAATCATCGATGTGGTTAACTCCAATGGGATCATGTGCTTTCTAGTAGCATGTAGCTTTAGTCCCACACATGAGACTAGATACTACCCTTGATTGTAGTTTAGTGTCTTGCCCATTAGGTGTTATTCATGTAAAGTTATGTAACCAATGCATTGTATATAGCAATTATTAAAGTAATTTTGAGTATCATTGTCCTTCATTACTTTGATAAACAAACCACCTTGAAATGAAATGAATAATGGCCAAGTGAATTATGTTGCCCATGAATTTATTGGGATGGGGTGTGTGGATCCCAGCTATGATAAATAAGGCCATTAATCAGGTGATGATTGTTGCTTTAGCTTCTTTACTTGAACTTCATATGATTTTTCACCAATTGGCATGTAGCCAAAGAAAACATGAGAGACAATTCTCCAGCCAAAACTGCTCATGCCTTAATTCCCACCAACCTTTGAGCATTCGCTATGCGGAATTCCACATTTTATCCTTTCACTTTGAATATATTCAAGCAAGCAACGTGTGAAGCCAACTATTTTCCACCTCCTATTGTTCCCACCTGCAACTAACCCATAAATTGCAAAATAACCTCACATTCACATTCAAAACAACTAAGATAAAACTAATTGGATTGGAAGGAGAGTGAGGGGGAGTAATTATTTTTTATCATGTCTTATCCTTATTGTTTACTACTCAAATCAAAACCAAAATTGAAATAGACCTCCATTAATGCTTTCGTTCACCTTCATTGTTTGATCCAAAGAAAGTCATTATCCACATACTAAAGAATAATTTGGTTATGGCTTAGAATAGAATGAAACGATAAGCAGACTAGTATCACTCTGAACGTTCTTTTGCAACAAGGGATCAAATGCTTCTTCGCCTTCAACCCTACGATAAGCAGACTAGTATCACTCTGAACGTTCTTTTGCAACAGGGGATCAAATGCTTCTTCGCCTTCAACCCTATAAACAAACATCACTCAAGGAAAAAACACCTCGGAAATTAGCACCAAAGTTCTATGGATCTTATGAGATCATCCAATGCATTGAACAAATGGCCTACAAACTGGTTTCTCTAGCCCACTCCAAGATTCATCCAATATTTCATGTGTCTTGTCTAAGGAAAGTCGTGGGATCAAAGTGCAATGTGAAAACCATCTTATCAGAACTTGATGAAGAAGGATCCATTTGGCTTCAACTGGAAGCATTATTGGATACCAAAGAGCGTCAATTGTGCCACTGCACGATCAGTGAAGTACTAATCCAGTGGAAAGAAACCCCAACCAAAGATGCCACATGGGAACCAACCACGATTCTGCAGCAATTTCCTCGTCTTCATCCCTGAGGAAAACATTGATTTCAAAGGGGGAGGGCATATTATGGTCCTACCCTAACCTCCCTACTTTAGGCTACCTAAGAGTTAGTTAATTGTTGTATGCATCCATCCTCTTTGAATAAGACCCATTGGATAGTAGTGGAGAGTAGTGGAGAGTTATTTAATGTAAAATATCCACTTTATAAGGCCCATTAGCTAGTCGGTAACCATTAATGATATGACCACAAGTAATTAGTGTTCTTGTCGTTATTTACAGAGATAGAAAACTATGGAATGTTTGTCTTGTGTTGTTGTATTTGGAGTTCTGCTCAATGAAAAGTCGCCCCACCTTAAGAGACAAGTAAACATTGTTTCCTTCTTCAAAATATCTTAATACAAGGATATCTTTTACATTTTCCATCTCATTATCTCTTGTATTTAGTTAATGCAAATATATTCTTTATATTACTTGGTTGCAATGTTTCAAATTTAAAAATTAAGAAACACTATAGATTTCAATCCAGATCTAGATAATCTATATCTAGATGAAAACTAATAACTCATACTAGTTATAAGTGAAGTTCTAGTAAAAAAAAAACGATGAGCTTTCTTCAAATATCCTATCTTAACCCTATACATAAAGTCAAAATATAAATAAAACTCAAATTTCACTTAACTTCATGTTTAAAAGAAACTAAACATAAATATATATGGGAAATCCCTCTTTTTATACATATTTATTAAATTTTATCTATTTTTAATAAACATTAATAAAATCTAATTAAATAAAACAACTAGGTTTTTGCAACTCGACATTTCATAAATGATTCTCAAACTTTAAAAATATCTCACGCATAAATGATTCTCAAACTTTAAAAATATCTAAGGCTCTATTAAAAAATTTATACGCTTTCTTCAAATACCCTATCTTAACCCCATACATTAAAAAAAATACATATTTATTAAATTTTATCTATTTTTGATAGACATTAATAAAATCTAATTAAATAAAACAACTAGGTTTTTGCAAGTCGACATTTCATAAATGATTCTCAAACTTTAAAAATATATCACGCATAAATGATTCTCAAACTTTAAAAATATATCACGCATAAATGATTCTCAAACTTTAAAAATATATCACGCATAAATGATTCTCAAACTTTAAAAATATCTAAGGCTGTAGTAAAAAATTTATACGCTTTCTTCAAATACCCTATCTTAACCCCATACATTTAAAAAAATACTGCTGGGAATATTTTTTAATTTAAATTGCCTCCACGCAGGATCGAACTGCGGACCTTCAGTTTACAAGACTGACGCTCTACCACTGAGCTATAAAGGCCAGGTCATGACCGAAAAAATATATGTAGAGGCTATACGGTTTTTAAAATCTTTGCTTTGCCGCCGCATGTTTGTATTTTGATTGCTTCAGATTTGTCTGTTACTTCTTTGGATTTGCAATCATCGACGTTTTAGTATGGCAAAAGCTATTTTATACTCTTATCATACATTAAGCACATTAAAATAGGCTTATGCTTATTGCAACAAAAATGATATAACTCAATTGATCTCACATTCATAGGTGTTATATATAGACCTTTACTTCTATGTGAATCAAGGCTAAGGAGATTGGTTATTGGAATTCCTTTTTTCAAGTTTTGGTGGTTCTTTTTCTTTCCTCGATTCCTCTTGATCTTTTGGTTTATCATGAGAGTCAAGATGCAAAGAGGGTGATTTTGCTTTAAAGAGTGGCCATCAATAAACCCATACTTTTATAAATGTCAACAATTTGAACTTTCAATCTTGCAAATTTTAACTCCCCTTTATCAACGAGTATTTCCTTGTTCTCATCCATTATATTTGAAGCTTATATCGACATCTTTACCCTTCTTGTTTTGATATCTAGATTTACGAGGTACAACTCTCCCTTATATTTAGAGTAATTGAATCAAGTAAGAATATATTGCTCTCAAACTGCACAAACACCCAAAGAAACATGCTCTGAAACCAATACAATTTATAAATCGTCATTGATATTCCAATCGTGAACTCACCAAAACTTATCTAAAACTCAGTGCCAACACAATGAGTTTATGCTTGATCCCACAACTATTTTTCTTATATTTAGTGATTTTATAGGGGGGGGATCACACAACATCCATTCTTAGGCTACAATGAAATAAGTGTTGAAATCATAAGAATGTACTAGATCCACAATGATCTCTTCAACAAATCCAAATATGATCATCAAACTAGCAAATTTATAAAATCCATTAATATAGAACACAAGAAAGATATTCGCATACCACATATTTATCCAAGAATAACCAACCACACAAATAGAGCGAAAGACCACAAGTAGAGGATATTTACAACAACAACAAAAAAAAACAACGCATGACACAGATTCTTAAACTATTAAGAAATAAGTGTTGAAATCATAAGAAGATAGTAGATCTACAAGGTTCTCTTCAATAAATGCTAATCAAATCATCAAACCAACATATTCAAAACAACCCTTAAGTAGATCACAAGAAAGATGTTCACATATCATATCTTCATCCAAAAACAATCAACCACACACATATAGTGAAAGACCACAAGTAAACAAATTGTTTAGAGGTTCTCTTTAGCAAAGAATGAATGAATTCACTTTAATGAGATGATAAATGAGTGTATCATTGTATTTAACACATCCTTTATAGATAGGGCGCTAGCCCCAAGAGGGTGACTAGACTGGCCTAGTCAAATATATAAAGTACAATAAATGGGTAAGTTAGGTACCCATATGTAGGCTCTAAGAAATCTAAAGTCTTAGAAAAGAATGAAGCATCCCTAAATTAGTCATCTCAAAAGAACCCTTTAAGATGTTGCTTCATGCCATTGATCATGGATGTGGAATAACCAATCAAAAGGAGATCATCCACATATAGCATAATGATGAGGATTTTTCCATCTTGATGGTGAATACAGAGATCATGCTCAACCTTGTTGTAAGAGAAGCCCCAATTAAATAAAGAAACTGTGAAACTTCTCGTACCAAGCATGATGTGCTTACTTAAGACCATATAGAGATTTCATGAGCTTACAAACCAAGGGAATAAGGCCATTATGTACAAGCCAAAGTGATTGATGCATATAGAGCTCTTCTTGGAGGTCTCCATGGATAAAATCATTATTGAGATCCATTTGATGAAGTTCCCAATTCAATGAAGCAACTATAAAGAGAATCGTCTAAGTTGATTCCATACGAGCAAATGGAGCAAACGTTTCTAAATAGTTAATGCCCTCTTTTTGGGAGAAACCTTTAGCCA
>JASDQU010306518.1:81369-91827 GCA_032191745.1 Picea mariana | reverse complement strand
AAGAAGGTGGAGCGTAGACAGACTTCGGCTAGTTTAGCTGTATCCGGATCGGTGAGTTCATTAACAATTTGGATGGCTTCTTCTAAGGGGATTTTAGTGAAAAGAGAGACTACATCGAAACTTATAAGGGTGTCTTGGGGCCCTACTTTTTCATCTTTGATGATATTGATAAAGTCATTGGAATCTTTGATGAAGGAGTCAGTGTGGCCTACTAGGGGGCTGAGGATCTTAGCTACGTGTTTCGCCAGTTCATAGGTTGGTGAACCTATGGTATTCACTATGGGTCTAAGAGGGACATTTTCTTTGTGAATTTTCGGCAAACCGTATATCCTAGGGGTGATCTCGTTATTGGGGGTTAGGCGTTTTTTGGTTCTCTCATCTAGGTTAGAGTTGTTGATGGCTATCTTGACTTGTCTTATAATTTTCTTGATGGGGTTGGAGTCTAGTTTCCTATAGCTACCACTCTTGGTTAGGTGCTCAATCATTTTCTTGTTGTAGTCGTCCATGTTCATAAGAACAGTAGCGCCTCCTTTATCTGCTTTGAGAATAGCCAATTTATTATCGTTTCTTAGGTTCTTTAAAGCTGTACGTTCTTCATTATTTAAATTGCTTCGTTTTGGAGGTTTGGCTTTGCGTAGGATCACTGCGCAATCTTGTCTGATTGATTCTTTGTCTTCATCACTCAGGTTTTGTATGTCGTCCTCTATACAGCAGATGATGTCTTCCGTGGGGATGAAGTTCGGTGAGACTGCGAAGTTTAATCCACGTCCTAAAACGGCCATTTCCATTTCGTTCAGCACGCGCGCGGATAGGTTAACCACATTCTTTTCTTTGGTGTCCGGGTTGTTTCTGTTGCTCAGCAGTCGTTTTATCTTGGACGCATGTCTGTTGTTTGCCTCTGCGTATGCTTTCTCAGCCTTCATCATTGCCATGGCGTCCATTATCCTCCACAGTCCGGGATCCGTGATCTGCGCTAATTTTAGGTGGAGTTTCAATGCATTTTTGGATGCGCGTTCAAGAAAGCATCTGTTCTTTTTAATTTCGCCTCTCACAATGGATAAACCCAGTCTGTAGAAGGCTGCGTTGTTCCACCTGTTCTTGGTTCTGTGCTGAATTTGTGCGAATTTAGGTAGCACGTTTTCATCTCGGCATTTTTTGAGAAATTCCAGGTCTGCCACTCTTCTCTTAATTTTAACCCTAAGCTTTTCTAAAAATCGAATTTCGTCCAGAGTCTCCCTACCGTACAGGGAAATGATCTGATGAGTGAGATTGTTGTGGGTGGGATTTTCAGTTTTCATCAGAAAAGCCACAGTGTAGTCATTAGATTGTCGACATTTCAGATCCAGATCAGGATCCATCTTCAGGATCCATCTTTATAATAAATTCAAGTTAGGGAACCAACTCCCTTGATAAACTCAAAGACCATTTATGCCTAATTAACAAGGTTGATTTTGGAGACAAATGCTCCAACATTAGTATTGCATTCCCCTCCCCCTTATGTATCCATTGTCCTTAATGCATTATATACACATAAAACCAAAAAAAAATCAAAAAGATATAAGAATATGTGTGTACTCTTCTCGCATAACATCCTCAATCTCCCATGTTGCATCCTTGAGATCGTAGCAAGTCCATTGAACCTTTACCAACTTGATGGTTTGATTCCAAAGCACCTTGACCTTCCTGTCCAATATGCACATCGGATAAACCTGGAACTCACCCTCTTGCTCCACCTGAATCACATTCCAATCTATTACATGATTATCATCATGTACATACTTCTTAAGAAAAGACACATGGAATACATTATGAATGCACGTGGATGCAGGCAATGCAAGCATGTACACAACAGGACCAATCCTCTCTAGGATTTCGAGTGATCCACAATATCTTACTACTAGTTTTAGGCAGCTCCCCAATTTAAGTGAACTCTTCTTAGCTTTCACTTTCAAAAAGACATGCCCACCCACTCTGAATTCTCTATGCGTGATGCCTTTGTCTGTGTAACTTTTATGTATGTCCTGAGAAGCCTTTAAATTTTACTTTATTTTCATTATATGCTCTTCCATTTCCTTGAAAAATTCCAACCCAACCACTGCTCTATCTCTTGGGTTGTCCCAGCTCACTGGCATATTGCACTTTCTTCCATACAATGCTTCAAATGGGATCATCTTTAAATATGCATGATACCCATTATTATAAGAAAATTCCACTAAATGTAGATAATATTCCTATTTTGATGGTTTATCCATCACGTACATTCTCAGCATATCCTTGATCACTGGATTGACTCTCTATGTTTTCTCATATGATTCTAGGTGATATGTTGTGATAAAATTTAGATTTGTACCAAATCCTTTAAATAATCCCTTCCAAAAATTTGATGTTAACTTGGGATCTCTGCCAGAAACAATGTCCTTAGGCACACCATGTAGCCTGGCAATTTCTCTCATGTAAATTTCGGCAATGTTAGTTGTCTTGTGAGTGAGATTTACTGGAATAAAATGAGCAACTTTAGTTAGTTTATCCACCAACACCATGATGAAATCATGCTGCTTCACTATTATGCACAGCTTGGTGATAAAATCAATTGTCACAACTTCCCATTTTCACTCAGGAATAGGAAATGGTTGTAGGAATCTAGCTGGATGTTTGTGCTCAGCCTTTACCTTTTATAGAGCATATGCGGATCCCTCATTCCATACTTAGGCACTTTTTGGATCGCGGGTTTGTGGCCTGGCAGGCTAAAAATAGAGTCTCTATTGTTTTGTGTCCTACAAATAGCACCCAGACTTCTGCGATATACAAATTGACAGCAGGACTTGTGGATTGCTTCATTGCACATTGCATTTTTATTGTTCTGTAGCGATCCCATATTAATTCCATATTTAGCCACTTTTTTTTATCGGGGGATCTCGGGCTGTCTGGTCGAACATTGCACTTTCATTGTTCTGTGTCCTCCAAATAACACTCGGAATTCTGCGATATGTAGATTGACAGATGGACTTGAGGGATGGCGGGTTCAAATTTGCCATTGTTTACAGATGGCAATCCCTATAAACTATCCAACATATCAAAAGACATTATTTTCAATACTAAATTATTAATATTACATATTGATATTGCAAAATTTAAGTAGAGGACAAAGTTTGTGCATTTTGGTGGACCAACTAATATAAAAGTTTTGCGACAAACGAGCAATACACAGTAAACATGTACTTTCATAAAATATGGACATTAGATTTTATAGAGCATATGCGGATTCATTATTCCATACTTAGGCACTTTTTGGATCGCGGGTTCGCGGCCTGGTGGGTTGAAAATTGAGGTTTTATTGTTCTGTGCCCTACAAATAGCACCCAGAATTCTGCGATATAAAAATTGACAGGCGGACTTGGGCTGGTTGGCTAAACATTGCACTTTTATTGTCCCGTAGCGATCCCATATGAATTTCATATTTAGCCATTTTTTTTATCGGGGGCTCTGGGGCTGCCAGGCTGAAAATTGGGCCTCTATTGTTCCGTGTTGTACAAACACCACCCACAATTCTACTATATAGGAATTGACAAGCGAACCTACGAGCTGGCTGGCTCAACATTGCAGTTTCATTGTTCTGTGTCCTCCAAGTAGCACTCGGAGTTCCGCGATATATAGATTGACAGATGGACTCGAGGGCTAGCGGGTTGAAATTTGCCATTGTTTATGGATGGCAATCCCTATCAACTATCTAACATAAAAACATTATTTTCAATACTAAATTATTAATATTACATATTGATATTGCAGAATTTAAGTAGACGTCAAAGTTTGTCCATTTTGGTGGACCGACTAATATAAAAGTTTTCCGACAAACAGGCAATACATAGTAAACATGTACTTTTATAAAGTATGGACATGAGATTTTATACAGCATATGCAGATTCCTTATTCCATACTTAGGTGGGCTGAAAATTGAGGTTTTATTGTTCAGTACCCTACAAATAGCACCCAGACTTCTACGATATACAAATTGACAAGCGGACTCGGGCTGGTTGGTTGAACATTGTACTTTTATTGTCCTATAGCGATCTCGTATGAATTCCATATTTAGCCAATTTTTTTTATCGGGGGATCTGGGGTTGGCGGGCTGAAAATTGGGCCTCTATTGTTCTACGTTGTATAAATACCACTCACAATTCCGCGATATACAAATTGACAAGCGGACGTGCGAGCTAGCTAGCTCAACATTGCAATTTCATTGGTCCGTGTCCTCCAAATAGCACTCAGAGTTTCGCGATATACAGATTGACAGATGGAGTTGAGGGTTGGCAGGTTCAACTTTTCCAATGTGTACAGATGCTAATCCCTATCAACTATCTAACATATCTGTGTCAAATTCTACAATAGATTGCTTACTCCCATATCTGTGTCAAATTATACAATAGATTGCTTCAATATTCAACCTCCCAAATGTTAAAGCAATATTAGTAACATCAATACTAAATGCTTGACATATGTGATAGAACTGTGTGGAAGTGCCCAATTAAATCCGGAACATACAAGTATCCTCAAGCAACCATTTGATAGCATATTACAAAGTAAGAGAATACATCTAAATTACAAATAACCATGAAACGCACATTCTACAGAAATTGAATAAGGGTTACATGAATTCATATGTGTTACAAGAACATTGAGGCATTTCAGGAATCATCCACCATGCACATGAGTCTCCACTATGGTTTCATTCAAAACTCTCTGACCTAACACTCACGCAATCCAAATCTTGAAACTTTGTCTCTGGTGTCAATACTCCATGCTACTTAACCTCAGACAGATCTGGTTAAAACTTATCAAGATTTTGTCAAATTCATCTTGTTCTCTATGTTCTCCATACTACAGATGTTGAAGGTCAAATCGATGCTAATCATATGTCTTCTAGCGCCATCCATTCACATGGAGTTGTGTGTGTTGGATATGGCATTGGCCTCCATAAGAGCGTAGACCATACCCAAATTGCTTTATCATGATTTAAGTATCAACTCGACCTCAGAGCCCAAGAGTTACAGAGATAGCAATGCAACCCAAATGCAAATCTACCATAATCAGATTCACAACACTTCTAATGATCTGATCAGAATTTCAACATAGTGATACCATTCTTGGGTTTGTTGATTACCAAATTGGGTTTCTGCAATCGAAAAAAAAATTGTGAGGTTCATCGCATTGGAATAGGTGCTAGCTACGTCCACAGACGAAGATCACTGCAAACCCTCTAAGTTAATGAGGTTATACTGCTGACATGATTACAGGCCTAAACCCAAGGTGGAACAAACAATTTGAACCTGTGACCTCCTCTGTTGAGGATAACTTCACGTCTGGCTCAGAACCACTTGAGCTAACCCTTGGGACTTCCAATCAAATTTTTTACTAGATCATTCCCACTAATTGTTGCCTGAGAACGCGATTATTCTTGCAGTGCGATGACAACCATCACATGATTTCGTATAGACTGGTGTGATCTGAGAATGAGTAGTTTCCCATATATGACAACAATATTGGAACTTCATTGCTAGAAGGCGCCAAGAACTCCATATTGAATTCATTAACTCAGATATGTTTCAATTAACACGACTTCGACCCCATATTTCACTTGGTTCTGGACCATCGATTGCATTCAATGATAAATGTGAGTTCTTCCCATGATTTAGACCTGTAGTCTGTGTTGAGTACATTTTTATGTTTCCTTTCACTCCATAAACTATACTTTTGCCTCCAAAACCATCCATTTTGCCTTCATATTATTCCATATTTTCCTTAAAATAGCTTATGCAAAGTACATTTATCATTCCTTAGCTTAAGAATTGAATTTTCGAATTTTTGGTATTAAAATTAAAAATTTATCAGAAATTACAGGATTTGACTAAATCCCATAATTGCTCCTAGGTTCGTGTACTTGCAGGACAGTTGGGTGAAATTTGAGACATGGGTCATGATCCTTGATGTACAAGGATGGATGATTACCTATCATCTTAGAGATCTGAGGTTTCCAAGTGTCCAGCCAACGCTGGTCAAACAAGGCCACTTCAGCAGAAAATACCATGTTTTAGCATAAAATCATGGACAGTTTTAGATTTTCTTGGGATTTGTTCATATTTTATGGATCTGACGGGGGTATTCGACCTTCCTAGCATATTTTATGGATCTGATCATGATCTTTAGGAGGTTTCTTAGTATTATTAGTTTCAAAACTCTTGTATAAATACTCCAAGACATAGACTAGTATGACACCCTTATGTGAATAAAGAAAACTTTGAATTTGCAATCTTGAGATCAGTTTTGTGTTTTGTTCTTGATGATGTCTATGATATGATTATGTGAATGCTGTTGGAAGTTCCTTCTTAGCTGAGACGACTCAAGTGTACAAGTGAAGCATTGGAGGGCCCCCTTTGCCAAACTAGTCACTCTTCCTTTATGTTATTTTCAAGTAATCTTTGATACATGTTTTAGATCAGATCTTGTTGTAGATGAGTTTTATTTATACCTTTGTTGTAGTTATATGAATTCAATAGATAAGTAATATGCTTGATGTTTCAAAGCCTTACTCATGTTATGAATGATTTCTTGAATAAGAATTCAATGTGTAGTTTGCTTTCAAGCATTAGGATGATCATAAATGCTTTTTGAGTTATTTATGCTTTCAGTACTTTTGATTTAACAAAAATTGGTGATGATTGCTAATGAATGAAAGAAAACAATGAATGCATCTCTTGAATAAGAGTTTTGTCTTTCTAGCATTGATAAGCCTCTGAGCTAGCTTTTTAATATATCTTTGAATGTTCATTGTTGATCAAATGCTCTTTAGGAAACATTCGTTGATTAATGTCGTGAGATCTATGAATAGGACTTCTGAATAGAAGCTTAGCATCTCCTCCATATTCAGCTCTTAGAATAGGTTTTGGTTTATATCTTTAGAAAGAAACTAAGTTATCTCTAAATCCATATATTTTGGATGTGCCTCTAAGTCTTACAAACACCAGATTGACAATCAAATGCACTCTAATTTACATCAGTAGGTTGGAGCCTAACAGTCTGTACAATTAATTTCTTGAAACCAACATAATTATTTTGAAGAGATTATAACAAATAAAGAGTTTGATCTGGACTACCCTAACTCAATACATCGCTCAATAACACAAAGGAACACCAATACAATGAAAGGATACGAAGATCTCACACTTACATAGAGAAGTCAATAACATATTGTTTCATTAAATTTGTTTATACACACATACTCTTACATAACCATACTTTGTTCCATAGTCGAATTCACAACTCCGGGCCTGATTTTATCATTCCCTCTATTGATCCTTTGGCCACACTTGGTCTCTTCCCTTTTACAATCCTTGGTCCCACTCTCTACTTCTCTATATCAATGCTCTTAGGCATACAGATTTAAAATCAAGGACTTTCAAACCAAAATTGGTTAAGATCCACAAAATCCTCCATTCATCTAATCCTAGGATCTTTTAGATCCATAAAACTCTCTATCTAACTCTAAGATTCCTCTATATCCCCATAAATCTCAAGATCTACTCAACATAAACAGAATTAATTTCATATTTGGCTTCCAAGCCATTTCCTCCTTAACTAAAACATTCTTATCCAACTAATTCCATATTATGAAATCCTTCTAGAATTCAAATAAAACACATAATTTATAATAAATTCAAGTTAGGGAACCAACTCCCTTGATAAACTCAAAGACCATTTATGCCTAATCAACAAGGTTGATTTTGGAGACAAATGCTCCAACATTAGTATTGCATTCCCCTCCCCCTTATGTATCAATTGTCCTTAATGCATTATATACACATAAAACCAAAAAAAATTCAAAAAGATATAAGAATATGTGTGTACTCTTCTCGCATAACATCCTCAATCTCCCATGTTGCATCCTTGAGATCGTAGCAAGTCCATTGAACCTTTACCAACTTGATGGTTTGATTCCAAAGCACCTTGACCTTCTTGTCCAATATGCACATCGGATAAACCTGGAACTCACCCTCTTGCTCCACCTGAATCACATTCCAATCTATTACATGATTAGCATCATGTACATACTTCTTCAGAAAAGACACATGGAATACATTATGAATGCACGTGGATGCAGGCAATGCAAGCATGTACACAACAAGACCAATCCTCTCCAGGATTTCGAATGATCCACAATATCTTACTACTAGTTTTAGGCAGCTCCCCAATTTAAGTGAACTCTTCTTAGCTTTCACTTTCAAAAAGACATGCCCACCCACTCTGAATTCTCTATGTGTGATGCCTTTGTCTGCGTAACTTTTATGTATGTCCTAAGAAGCCTTTAAATTTTACTTTATTTTCATTATATGCTCTTCCATTTCCTTGAGAAATTCCAACCCAACTGCTCTATCTCTTGGGTTGTCCCATCTCACTGGCATATTGCACTTTCTTCCATACAATGCTTCAAATGGGATCATCTTTAAATATGCATGATACCCATTATTATAAGAAAATTCCACTAAATGTAGATAATATTCCTATTTTGATGGTTTATCCATCACGTACATTCTCAGCATATCCTTGATCACTGGATTGACTCTCTATGTTTTCTCATCTGATTCTAGGTGATATGTTGTGATAAAATTTAGATTTGTACCAAATCCTTTAAATAATCCCTTCCAAAAATTTGATGTTAACTTGGGATCTCTGCCAGAAACAATTTCCTTAGGCACACCATGTAGCCTGGAAATTTCTCTCATGTAAATTTCGGCAATGTTAGTTGTCTTGTGAGTGAGCTTTACTGGAATAAAATGAGCAACTTTAGTTAGTTTATCCACCAACACCATGATGAAATCATGTTGCTTCACTATTATGCACAGCTTGGTGATAAAATCAATTGTCACAACTTTCCATTTTCACTCAGGAATAGGAAATGGTTGTAGGAATCTAGCTGGATGTTTGTGCTCAGCCTTTACCTTCTGGCATTCTAGACATCTAGCTATATAATCAACCACCTCTTTCTTCATACTTGTTCAAAAATATTGATTCTTGACAGTTGCAATTGTTTTATGGTATCCTAGGTGCTTAGCATAAGGCACATTATGCATCTCTCTCAACACCGTATCTTTCAACTCCTGATATTTCGGAACATATATGTTGCCCCTATACATGAGGATTTTGTTGACTCATAAATTCATCACCTACTATTAAAGCCTGCAAATTGTTGCAAGGCCTATCTATATATTTATGATTAAATAATAATAAGTGGGGTCCCCTAGAAGAAAACATAAGTGATTATTTTTAAGGTTAAGGATAACATTTCCCGCAACATGTTTACATATCATCATATTAGTCGCAATATTATTCCATAATTTTTATGGTGTTTGGGTAATGCAAAATACTTGTTTGCATTTGTATATAATATATGGCAGTTTTGTAAAAGCATGAGGTCATAGTAACTCTGTTCATTTCTCATTGGTATGGCAACATTAATATGGCATTCATTGAATGGATTTGCAAAGGGTTGGTTCTATGTTTATATGTATAATGAATATCTTATGCTATGACATCCAAAGCATAATATGTTTGTACCTTGAGGACTATAAACTTTTGATATTTTATTTTTTATGTGTTTTGCTTATGGGAAGTAATATGCATATATGTAAATATGACAATACTCATGTCAAGGTGAAGTGTTACAAACTATATACTATATATGAAATAGTCTTGGCATATAATTTGATTGATATATATGATTATACTATATACAAAGGTATAAGTCTTGGCCTATTCATATGGATATAAGAGATGACATGATCTCATAAAGTACAACATTGAAATGATACGTTGGAGGTAGAATTTAATTGAAAAAGGCATAAACTTTGAGGTTTACATAACGTATGGTGTGGTTTATGTTTGCCTTGGTGCATAGAATTTTTATATTGTATCGAGCTTGACATAGTGCATGGTATAATGTATCAAGGTTATGCGAATTAATTGGTATGAAGTGTTGATTTTGCATGCATATATGGTATTTGGTTTGAATGGTGACGTGATGGACTAGCCATGCATTGAACAACAAGGATATGGAAATTTACTCCCACAATCTCGTCTGTTACCACCTCATTCTGCTTTGGGTTTTGGTCATTTTGTTTTGTTGAGTCTATAGAGAAAGAGAGCTTGAATTCAGCCTAGGAACCTTGTTCTTGGTAGTTGTAGCAACTAATTTGGCATCAAACATGTGATATTAAAAATCTCTTGGGCAAGGTATGTACTTGTCAATCTGTTGAACATCTCTTGCATGTATTTTGTGAAGTAATGACTTAGCTTTGGCTCTGTTTTCGATTGGTATTGAGTGTGTGTGGTTCTTTCTCCCTGCTTTTCACTCTTAAATGGAAATATTATGAATGTTTTTCGAGGGTTTTTGTTTGCAAAGGAAAAGAA